>JANHGL010024853.1:0-28683 GCA_024611195.1 Ceyx melanurus | reverse complement strand
GGGCCCGCCCTCCGCGGCGCGTTTCCCCCGCGCCCCGGGCCGCGCCTCTCGGCCCGGGGAGCGGCTCCGCGGCCGTAGTCGGAGGCCGCAGGAAGGAGCCGGGCGGCCCCCGCGGGGCCGGGCTGGTGGCGGCGGCTCCTCCTCCTCCTTCTCCGCACCGCTGCGTGGGGAGCCAACATGGTGGAGGCGCGCGGAGCTGCAGGTCCCGCGCTGCGAGGGGCGCTGAGGGAGCGGGGCTCGGCCGAGCGCTGCCGCCCCTTTGCGGCCTTGCCTCCCTGGGCTCGACCCGGGGTTGGTTCGCGGCACCCTTTGCCGCGGTAGATTCGAGGCGGGCGGCCGAGCAACTGAGCTCCTTCCCCGGCTGCCGGCCCTGCTGACTGAGTCTCAGGGCAGCGAAGCCCTTCGGCGTGGCGCGGGAAAGGCGATTAAAAATAATTTCAGAAATCTCCAGCCAGGTGTCTCCAGGTAGGCCACGGTTTAGGCTTGGTGAATTCAAGTTTCCGTGGGTCAGAGACGCAAAATGATCCTTCTGCAGCGGGGGTGCTGCACCACCGACTGAGCGTGTCCCTGGTCAAAGAAAGAACAAACCTGTAAATACCGCACCGGTAGCTCCATGGTGTTTTATGTTACAGGTTTCCCACGCACCACAGTTCCGAAAGTCAGCATTTTAAGGAAGAAAGGACTGGATTTGCACCAGGGTGGGTGGGCTTCATGGAGAAAGTCTTTTGAAGGCCTCCAGCCTTCAGAACTTAAGACTGCTGGAAGAAGAGAAAGAAATTAAATAACTCTAAAGGAACTAAAGCTATTTAAGTTTATATGGGCAAATCAGTTCTCATGAAGGCTTATCTTTTATTGTTTTAATCTCTTTAATAATTAGTCAAATCTGGCACTGAAATAGAATGTATGCCTCTTGTTTCTGGTTCAAAGGCTGAATATAAAACAATAATTGATCACTAATGATTAATATATTTTTAATCTTAAAAAAAAAACCCAAACCAGGGTGTCCAATTTATCTTAAGGCAATGCTGTGGAGCAAAGCCATTTGATTAATTTATTTTTTTAAAGATAATATAAGTGTTTGTTTTGAGGGGATGTTAAATACACCAAGCACTTAACTCCCCCAAAAACAAACACATTCTAAATTTGGAAACAATTTGTACATTGTACACATGTAATCTTGTTAGAGTGATGGGAGTTTAATGGGTCTGTTGGGAGACGAAGTCACATTTCACAGACTTAATTTTTAATTTATGTCATAAAAGATGGCATACTGGGTATAAAGCCGAGGAATCTGGAGGGGCTGGTTTTATCTCTTGGGGGGCTCTTGCTCTTTGCCCTCTGGGACTGCTTGGCCAGCTTGGCTTGGCTTGGCTTGGCTTGAGTTCTCTTTTGGTTCCTTCCTTAGAACATCCAAGGAGGACTCTGTTGACCTTGAGCTCTATGTCCTGACCCCAGAACCAGAACCAGCCCCTGAACAGCTCCTGGCTGCTGCTGGGCCCAGGCTGGGACTCTCCCAGTGTTCCCCAGTTGAGAAGATAAGGTGACCAGCCCCATAACTGATGGCAAGCTCAGCCCCACACCATATGGGTGTCAAAAGAACAGATGAAGGTTTGAGTCTTGGAGGCCACACCTGCTTTCATTGCCATGGAAAAATTGGCTGCTTCTGAAACTGTCTTGCCACTTGTCACTGATCATCTGAGTGTTCCTCAGCTTTATAAGGAAATGTTGACCAGGTGACAAACCCCTCAAACTGCAGTGGTTCAGTCTGTTTAACTTTGAACTTGACTTGGGCCATTATTGCCACCTTCTGCCTGTGAGCCAGCCTGCAACCTGCTGCCACATCTCACCGGGGTAGAACTTCCCTGTGCTACTGCACTGCTGCTAGTGAGCAGGCTCTCACCTCTGCTGCAGTCCTGTGAGCCATGAAGGGGGCTGACACCTCTGTGTTTGCCCAGCAGGCATCAGCTGAAACTGGCACCAGTCTCAGCTTCGAGTCAGCCTAGGCCAGCACTTGCTTTGGGGAATTTCCCATCCCTTTTAATCTTCTGGTTTAAATGAGTTTTGTTTTATCCAGGAAGGAGGAACTGCCTTCAGGTGCTTTAGCATGACTGGAATGTGGTGTGAGATGCTTCTGCTTTAAGGGTTCACTGCTGCTGTTTTCTGGATACGGTTTTCCAAAGAGTCCTTCAAAGGTGCTCAGCTTTCACTAGCTTTTCAACTGTGGTCTAGCTGGCATTAACATAATCTTAAAGATTTTTGTACAAATAGTACATGGGGAATGTTCTTGTAAATAGAGGCTACATTTGAAAATGCTTATTTGAATCTATTTCTAAAGAAGGTTTCTATATTTACAATCCTTTATTATTATTTTATTGTGCTCAAATTGCTCCATTATTGGTGGGATCAAGTACATATTATGCCAGATGAAGTATTTTTTGGGTTATAAGGGGGAATAGAGGTGTAAGAGCAGAAATAAAGAAGGAGGAACAGAGGAATAGAGATGGAAGAAGGTATCTCAAGCACTGATGTGGATTCAGTGACTTGTGATTGGGGAATACATGACATATTCTGAGATTTTGAAGGAGATGGGCAGATTGATTTTTTATAGAGCTTTGACAGTACATGCCAAAGATTAATCTATGGTACCCATTATAGTAGCTTGGAAACATTGAATCATCCTTGAAAGCAGTTGCTGGGATAGTTTTCCAATAATTCAGAATAAACAGTAGAGGTTTGTCTACATATAGTCAGTTGTTCCATCACCCCATCACCCCCCTCCCCAGGAAGGATAATGAGGAAAAGGAAAGGAGCCCTATGGGTGGAAATGGAGACAAAATTAATAAACTAATAATAAACAATCAATACTAATATTCAAGTGCACAGAGTTGCACAGCCCCTGCAGTGGTTATGAGCCGCACTCTCCCAGCAGGGAATGCTGGATGTCAAGCACTGGGAGCACCACAGCTCCAATGAAAGCATGATGCTGACAGGCAACAGAAGGCCTCAGGAGCACATCCCAACTAGAATCATGCAGTTCAAATTATTGGCTACTCTCACATGAAATCAAATCTTGAGGTACACATGGAAATTCTCCATCCTCTTGCATCACCCACAAGGAGCACCCAGACCTTGAGGAAAAACAGTAATGGGTTTGCCTTTGCCCAAGGCAGGAATCACCCAGACTGTTTTCCCTAACACATGCCTTATGTACACCACGGGACTTTACCTTCCTACAGTACGGAAAAGTTCTGATTGACAGGGCCAACTTGATTGACAGATGCCCTGGTGTTAACTAACCACGTGGCACTGACTAGATGTTCATCCCCATTTTTCAGTGTCCCAGCACCCATTGCTTGCAGTGCAGCCTTTGACAGCCCAATGCACTGGGCAGCTTGCCTGGCAGCTGGTGCAGGGTAGGGGATGTGCTGTAGCCACCCTCTTTAGTGCAGGTGTCTGGGACACTGCTTCAGAAATGAGGCTCTTTGTCTCACTTGATTCTTCTGGGGTGCCCTGTTGCCACAAGACTTGCTTTTTAATGCCCAGGAGGGTGCTGTGGGCAGTGGCATAGGGCATGGCATATCTTTCTGACTGAGTTTTGAACTGCTTGGCTTCTTTAATTGCAGTGCACACCAGTGCCCAGTCCAGGGGCACCATCCCTGCCCTGCTCCTGCTGCCCACCCTGTTCCTGATCCAGGCCAGGATGCCCTTGGCCTTCTTGTCCCCCTGGGCACACCCTGGTTTATGTGCAGCCGGGTGTCCCCAGCACTCCCAGGGATTGGGATTGAAGGCAGAATAGATCTTCTTGGATGCTGGCCATTGAGAAGAGGCCTTGACCCTTTTGTTCTCTCAGCTTTATGTTAAATATGACATCTGTGGAATGGAATACCCTGGTGGTCAGTTCAGGGTCACCTGTCAGTTCCCCCCCCAGATATAACCTTATTTTACAGCACCCCAAAGTGATACATGAGATTTAGCTGTGACCTTGGTCTGCACAAGTGTTAAGTATAAGCAAGAGCCTCTCTGCACATGAATCCTTGATAGCGGCTGTAATCATCGTGTTATCACTGCTAGGAGCAGGCACTCCCTGCAAAAATCCACCAGTAACTTCAGCCAGGGCAGTTGGTTAGAACAGGCTGAGCTGAAAAGTCAAATCACTGAACAGAATTGTTCTGTTCTCACTGAAAAGAAAACTTGCCGAAAAGCAAGTTTTCTGTAGAAGCCTTACATTACTTTTAAAATGTTTTTGTCACAAATTTCCCATTTTGCCTTAAAATGCTTCTGTACTTCCAAATAACTGAGAGCTTTGGATTGGTGGGCACCTCTGTTTGCAAGATTAAGTATTCTGCTCTTTCTCAAATAACATTTCTGTTTGATCTTGAAGGCTCTGGAGGGAATTTTCCAGAAGTCCATTGGCAGGACTGAGCCTCAGGAGCTGCAGGAAGCCCTGGAGGGTGGCGCGGACATCGACCTGTGAAGCCAGCCTGCGCTGCTGCTGGCCTTCATCTTGAAGGTGAGAGCTGCTGGCCTGCAGCTGCAGGAGCTCCTACGTGGCCTGGAGTCCCCAGAGGCTGACCTGGAGCCCTTGGCATTGCAGGGCTTCCTGTGAAGCATCCCTGAGAAGCTCCTGGTCAGAGACCTCTATGAGGAGTGGATGGCGGCAATGGAGAGGAGCAGCAAGGAGAAGATCTCGGAGCTGAAAGTGTAAGTATGGACAGTAGCCTGCCTCTGGAGCAGCCCCTGTAGGGACCTGCCACTTGCCTGAAAAAGGGACGGGCTCCTTCCAAAGCCATCTCTTCTGGCAGCCCAAGTTGCTGGAGTGGGGTTGGCTTTTGGGGTAGGGTGGCATGGCCAGGGAGGCTTCCCTTGAGTGTGCTGAGGGGAAGTCAGGATTTGGAAGGCCATGCCGTGCTTCCTTCCTGTGGCACGAGAGCCCTGAGCTCTGGCTCAGCCACAGACACAGCCTCCTGCACAGAGTCGAGGGTCAGGAGTGGGAAAGGCTGCTTGACAACTGCTCAGGCATCTGAGCTGAGAGCAAAGGGGCTGTGTGTGCAGGTGAAGGTGCTGGTGGAGTTACTGGCCACCAATAGCAGTGACATCCTGGGGAAGGAGATGTCTTGCCTTTCTCAGCCCTCATCAGAGGAGATTCCAGTGCCCATGGGCAGCTCCACAGGTAGGCTGAGGGACCAAGGGTTGTCCTAGCCTGAACAGACAGCTACTCTAGGGCTTGGGGTGGGTTTTGCTGTAGCTGTTGCCTGCTTCCAACAGGGCGCTTTGCTGCCTGTGCTTTTGATCTGCAGGGCTGCCTTTAGAAGAAGAAAGTGGCCCTGCAGGAGAAGACAACGTGGGACATCAGGAGGAAGGTCTAGAATGAGAAGATGCTCAGGTGTGTGTCAGGCTCTGTTCCCATCTCTCCCAGCTCTGACGCTGCTCCAAGGCTGTCAGTGCAACTCTGGCCAGGGCCTCAGCTCTGTTCCCCACACCAGAGGAAGCAGCCGTGTCTGTTCCTGCCTTGGTGCATTTCTCAGCCGCTGCCTCTCGTAGGTGCTGCTTTCCGGAGACAGGCTGATCCTCAGTTGCCACTGTTGCCGTCCCAGTAAAGGCTGTTTCGTGTCTCCTGATCATGTCTGCTATGCAGTGTTGTAGCCCAGCTCAATGGGGTTTTGTGATGAAACGTTTTGGAGGAGCTTGGGATGAGCCCTTGTCCCAGAATCCTTCCCAGCGGACAGTGAAGGGAAACTCCAACATATCCTTTTGTCAGGGGGAACACCAGGTTGGACTGCTGGGCGGGTCATCAGCCTGGGGGTTTGTACTGCAGCCGTGGCTGCTGCAGCAGGAGTGCTCAGACTCTTTTCTCCTGTCCCTCCCCTGCTCTGGGCTGGCTGCTGAGGAGCAGCGGATGAGGCATTGTCACCCTGGGAGAAGAGAAGGCAGAACAGGGAGGGGACACTCTTCTTACACCTTCAAAAGCTGTGTAAGGTTTTCTGTCACTACAGGCATTCTGCTGACCCGAGAAGCTTCTCTTCCTCCCTCTGTCTGTCCCTCTCCAGCTCACCAGCAAGGCTTCTGCCAGAGGGATGTAGTGGGAAGGCACCTCAGCAAGGTCCTGCAGTGCTCCTGCAGTGCTCTGCCAGAGCCATCCAGCCCTGGGCTGCACCCGGACAGACAGAGAGGGGTGCAATGCTGGATTCCCCACCGACAGGTTCAGTTCTCGACCATTCATTTCATCCTGGTGTCAATAAATACAGAGCAGCAGCTCAATTGTCTGAGTCAGCCCCAAAACCAGGAATTCACCAATCCCGTCAGGACGCTCATGGTCGTGGATGCCCACGGTGTCAGCAGCCAGGGAGCTGGGCAGGGGACCCCCTGACAGGCTGGGGGAACCCATGTTCCCTGTTGGGACCGACCTGCTGAACTGGGAGCCACAGAGGCACTGATGGGTAGGCCATAACGGTGGTGCCAGAACACTGGCCCAGGCCCTGGGCCCCTTTTCCTGCCTTCTCCTCTCCCCCTTCCCTCTCTCCTGTCTGTAGCCCTCATGGGCAGGCACTGCCCGTCCCCACGGCAGCCGCCGGCTCACAGGGGCAGTATCCAGTGTGTGCCCTTGTGCTGTGCTGACAGCTGGGAATGGGCTTTCCCAAACCCTGCTGCAAGGAGACGGGTGGGACCTGTGGCCGAACTGTGGGATCGGGAGCACCCCTGGAACAGCCTCAGGACCTGCATCAAACCTGCCCTCAGTCAGCTCTCCCAGCAGGAATTTTACGTGCTGCTGTTCTCCTGCTGGAGCCTGGTGCCCAGCAGAGCCTGAGCTGTGGCTGTGCTAGGAGAAGACTCCAGGCAGAGCTGGGGCAGGTGGTGACAGTTCCCACCAGCTGTGCAATTCAGGAAGATGCAGGTAAGATTCCAGAGAGTTTGTCCTTTCTCCCTTTGCCTCACTCCTTACTTTCTACTCTCATCCTTTCCCATCTGTCTGTCTCCCTTCCCTGCCTGTGGTAAATGATATAGAAACACTTTTCATTAGCTGGAGTCTTACCAACACTTGCTCGTTCCTGCACTTGCTGTAGGTCACATAAAAGGCATTTTCAGCCAAATATATTTGCAAGTCTAGTAATTAATCATCTGTTAATTGTATCACTGCACGCTAAGAACACTCACAATCCTTGTCTTGCTTCCCCTGGCTAATTTGTATTCATTTTGGTACATCCTACAACACAGTGAACTAGCTCTCAGGAGTGGTTTTTTCAGTCTTCGTTTTAGAAAAAGTGACGTATCAGTGAAGAACCAGTGCCATCTAGTGCTGAAAGCTGAAAGGAAGGCTCCTGAACACTTAATACCGTCTGGGGATAATAGGAATGGGAGGCAGGAAAACTGAAAATAGTGGGAAGCACAGCACTGAGATACCCAGTCCCTTGCCCAGGGTCAGTTTGGGCTCCGTGGGATGCCCTAACTGGGGAAAGGTGACCTCTGCCTGCTCACACTGCTTTGGACCAGTGACACCTGCCTAGAGCTCCCCCAAACGAGTCCCTCCATGAGGCTAATGGGCAGTGGGAATGTGCAGGAGCAGATGGCTTCATCCAGACATCTCACCTCTTGGTATTTCAGAATGCTATAGACTTGGAGAGGATGCTTATAAAGAAACAGAAAACCACCAAACAGCTTTGGGCTCACACCTTTAGGAAATTCTGACCCAAACTCTGTTGTATATATACATATTTATTTATGTATTATTACTTTCTCAAAACTATTTTAATATCCTACTTCTGTTTCCCATGTTTTTGAGTAAGCTTTGAGGGAAAGCCGTTTCACAAAGCAAAGCAGGGTCGCGTGTGAGACGCCTGCAGAAACTCCAGCTCCTCCATTTGCTGCATAAATTGTCTTTGAGCTCCCTCTGGTGGTGTAAAGGTTTGGAAAGTAGAGCAGGGTTTGAGGAGCACTCAGGGAACCTCCAGTTACATCGTTTCAGCAGTGAGTTGACAGGTTGTAAAAAATAGCTATGGAAGAAGATGGAAAACTGGAAAATATCTAGAATTTATGCTGAGGGTGTTTTCATTTTGTAATGTAGAAAATAAGTTGGTGGGTTTGTCTCACTCAAGACATAAACTCATCAAGTTAACTTTGGTTGCTTTATGATGATGAAGTAGCACAATCATAAAACTTTACTGTCTGCAAAGGAACTACTTTGAGAAAGAACAAGGCCAGAGAAGCCGAGGGGGCAGGGGACCATTCTAACTGGAATGAAATGGTCTGCAAGACCCTTACTCATACAATTAATTAAGGAATCATTTCTTTGGCATTACTGGGCTGCTCGTGTAAGCAGCCAGAAGGAGCAAAAGAATCACAATCTGCTTCTTTATTTTATTTTTTTAATGAAGACTTGTCTACGTGGCACATGTGAACATCCAGAGGGTTTGCCAGCTGCCTGTTGTGCTCTGGATGTTAAACAACAACGTCACTATTGGACCAAATGTTGCTCTGTTCAGTTCCAGTCTGTAAACTTCTATATTCTCTCTGCACTGGGTGAGTATCAGATCCTTTTGGCTCTTGGATTAATTAGCTGTTAATTTAAGTATGTTTTATTTCTTTGAGGCTGGATATTGTTCCACTGAATTATTTATGCAGTTGAAATTATTGGGACCTCATAGGAACAGTTGCTGGAAAAGGCATTTTTCTGTGTTTCCAGGCTCTGGGAATTCCAGAATTGAGGAAAACTCTATATGCTCAAATATAAATAGACAATGCTCAGTGTATTCTTCATTTAAGAGGACATGTCAATAGCAAAAATAGCAAAAAAATATTGGGCTTAAAAATAAGGTATTAATCTGTTTTAGAAATGGGAATGCCTAGTTTAACTAAGCACCAGAAAACTGGACATTTTTCCTCTCAAAAGTTTTATTAGAAAAAAATAAAAATGGTTTTGTTTTGGAGGAGCATAAACTACAAATATTCTTAGGAGAGAAATAAAGTTTGATTCTTAGGGAACTCAAAGAATGAGGAAAGTCTTTTAAACAGGTCAGTCTAACAAAACATTACTTCCTGGAAAAATGCTTCTTTCTGAGGATATAGACTGAGCTCAGGATTTCCCTTCCTGGATCCAAACAAAGGGATCAATTTACCCTGATAATACACAATTCTTCTCAGATGCCATGTGCACCACACAGCTTCTTGCTCACTCCTTTTGGCTGGAATGGGAGACTGTGCTGGTTGCCACTCGGATAATTTCCTCCCCAGTGCCTTGTACAGAGCTGTGATTCGGATATGGGATGAGAATCATGTTGATTCACTGATGATTTAGTTGCTGCTGAGCGGTGGTGAAGGACTGTTCAGCTTCTCACACTGACCTGACAGTGAGTAGGCTGAGGGACACAAGAAGCTGAGAGGGGAAACAGCCAGGATAGCTGATCCAGGCTGGCCAAAGGGATATTCCAGAGCACACAATGTCATGCCAAACCAGGGGGAAAGCTGACTGAGAGCTGCTGCTTGGGAACTGTCTGAGCATCAGTCAATTAGTGGCAAGCAATTGTATTGTATATTCTAATTAATTATTCTCCTTCTTCTCTCACCCAGCCTCCTAGGTGGGATGGAGTGAGCCAGTGGCTGGGTGGTGTTCAGCTGCCTGCTGGGTTAAACCTTGACAGGAGACAGGTGGAAAAGGGAAGGTGAGCAAACTTGTGGGTTGAGATAAAGACAGTTTAATAGGTAAAGCAAAAGCTTCACACCAAAGCAAAGCAAAACTAGGAATTAATTCACCCCTTCTCACCAGCAGGCAGGTCTTCAGCCTCCTCCAGGACAGCCAGGTATGGAACAGTGACTGGGGAAGACAACCAGCATCAGTGCAAACATCTCCTCCTTCTCCCACTTGATGTGCTGACCATGGCATCCTATGGTCTGTGTTCAGCTGGCCTGGCTGGGACCCCTCCCAGCTCCTTGTGCTGCCCCAGCCTGTTCACAGATGGAGAGGGGCTGGAAGCAGAAAAGTCCTCTGGGCAGCCTCGGCTCAGCAACAGCGGAAACATCCCTGTGTTAGCAACACTGTTTCCAGCACAAATGCAGAACAGCCCCCTGCCAGCTCCTGTGGAGAAAATTATGTCAGCCAAAACAAGCACAGCACCTCCTGCAGGAAGGAACAGAGAAGACCTCCCTAAGATGAGAAATGTAAAATGATTGCAAATATTTTCCTAGTCTTCCACGTTTTCCAGTTTCTCTTTGAGAGCTATAAGAGGAAAGAAGCAAAAACCCCTCCTCATGCAGTGTTTGGACATTTGCATTCTGGTGAAACTTCCACTGACCCTCTTCCCCCTCTCCAGATAAAATCAACCTAATCTTTTGTTGTTTTGTTTTGGGTTTTATTCACTTCTTTTGTCCTCCTTAAGAGAAATATTCATGTCTCAGCAGCAAGCAGAGCACAAGTGTGTGAGAGACTGTTAAAAGTAACCTAATCAGTGCTTATGTTAATTATGATTTATAGGGAATTAGTCTGAATGTTCCCCAGATCTCAGCGAGTACTTTTCAAACCTCACATTGTAACTTGTTCTAAAAATACCTTCTGATTCTGATTTTTAAAACTAAACAAAATCAAATCTCTATGTGTAAAGTGATTGTCCATAAACATACGACAAATACAAATCAAACATCACTTCTGATGCAAGCAAAAGCTGGAATCTTTACAAACCACAGCTACCAAGTACACCATTAAGCTATTTTCCACAGCAAGTGGCTTCAAACCCCCATCTGTGTCTGTTTTTCACTAGGGGCAGCTTGCTCACTCTTCTTTCAAGCAGGACTGGGATCTTTTTTGTCTGTTATCATGGATTTGGATGACCTTATCTCAGTCCCCTGTAAAATGAAATGAGCTGAGTACCTTGGTTTATTCTTTATCCTGTAGGTCTGTGCCTTTTGCAATAGTGCTGTTTGCAAATCTTAAGGTAAACAGGTCCTGTGGATATGAAGGAGGCTGAGGAATCACAAAGCAAGACACTCAACACACCTTTCTTGGGCTCTCAGAGTCACCAGTAACAGAGCCAGGCATGTGGCTTGGATTCCCAAGTACATTGGAGGGGAGGAATTACAAAAGGCAAAGCAGGGCAGGGGATGGAGAGAGCAGCACGGAGGGAATGAGTGCAGGGAAGCTGTGAAAGATCCACCTGTCCCCAGGTCGTGCCTTGGGCAGGGAGACAATCTGAAGCCCTGTGAGCCATCATAAGGAGGGTGGAAAGCTCTCTAGGCTGGATGAAGCAAGAAGAGCAGGTAACTGAGGCAAAAGACAGGAGGATTCAGAGAGTTGGCTTTAGGAGGTGGTTCTGCAACCCATCAGTTTGCGAAAGCTCCTGCGGAAACTGTCATCCAGAAAGGCATAGAGGAAAGGGTTGAAGCAGCTGTTGGCATAGCTCAGGCTGGTGATGAAGTAGGAAATCCCAACAATGAGTGGAGTCTCTGGGATGTCTGTGGTGAGGGCCACCACTGTGCTGAGGTGATAGGGTGTCCAGCAGAACAGGCACACGGCCAGGATGATGACCACCATCAGGGTTACTTTTTTCTTGGCTTTGTCCAGGGCTTTTGCCTGGCAGTGGAGGTGCACATGCCTCAGTCTGCACAGCATGGTGGTGTAGAGGATGCAGATGGTGGACACCGGGATGGCAAAGCCTAAAATAAGGGTGTAGATCCGACTGCCTTTCCACCATACGCTCTCGGGGTGGGGGAAGACAAAGACGCACAGGGAACGCCCCTGTTCCTTGTGTATCTTGGCAAAGACAGTGAAGGGCAGGATGATGACAGTGACAAAGGACCAGACACACAGGCTCACGATCTTGGCTGCTCGGTATGTGCGGTAGGACATCTTCCTGGACTTGGTGGTGGCCACTACAACCAGGTAGCGGTCAATGCTCATGACCGTGAGGAAGTAGATGCTGGAGAAGGTGTTGTACTGGTCTATGGAGATGATGAGCTTGCACATGAACTCTCCAAAGGGCCACTGCAGGAGCAGGTAGTCAGCAATGTTAATGGGTAGCACCAAAGTGAAGAGCTCATCGGCAATGGCCAGGTTGAGAATGAAGATGTTGGTGACTGTTTTCATCTTGGGGGCTCTGAGGATCACATAGATAACAGCGGTGTTGCCTGTGAGCCCCACAGCACAAATGACTGTGTAGATCACAGGCACTGTGATGGAAAAGCTGGGGGTCACTGGAGAAGTGGACAGATTCAGACCCCCATCCCTTCTCTCCATGCAGTCTGCACAAGAAGAATTTGCCTCAGGGAAGGAGGAGTTCTCCATGGCCACGAAAGAGGGTGGCCTGGCCACCTGGTGATGAGGATGAGTTGGAAGTGGAGGAACTGCTCTTCTTAAGCCTGTCCTCTGCAGCACATCCAGCCACCGAGGTCCCACATACGCTGCCCACTGCCACGCTGCAAGGAGCAAGGGAAGATCACTGAGAGCTCCTCCCACCATCCCCCCGGAGCAGGGATAGGCCCCCACTGGCTGCCCCTTCCCTCCTCCTGCACTCATGGGACCGGGTGGGGTCGGTGCTTAGCCTTGGACCTGCACCCCAAGGTGCCAGTTCTCACCTGGGAACCCCACGGTCCGCCCCGGGAGGAGCAGCGGTGGTAGTGCCCAGGTCGGACAGGGGAACTCCTGTCCCCGGAGAGAGCCGGTGTCTTTGGGATGCTCCCTAAAAGCAAATCACCCTCCTCCTTACCGCCGGGGCCGAGCCGTGTGGAAGGGAAGGAAGGACGCACTGACCTGTGCCAGCCTGGCTGCCGGGCGGGCTCCGGGAGGGGGGAAGGAGCGGGGCGGGGAGAGACTGATGGGGGTCCCAGGTCCGGCGCAGGCAGGAGATGCCGATCTTTTGCTCGATGCTGAGAGTTCAAAGCGTGCTCGTCTCGATCTAGGCAGCAACAAAGAGTGAACAGGAGCCGCAGAGAGATGATGGCTGAAAAGTCGGGAGCTGGGAAAAGATTTGTGCTAAGAGCCGATGTCACAGCTCCTCCCGACGGCGACGAGATATCGCGGCACAGGGGAGAGAAATCCCAACTCCAGGTGCCATCTGCCTGTCGTGCCGGCTCTGAGAGCCCAGTATCCACCCACCGCTGTCCCTGAGCAGGGCGTGGGCAGTGCCTGGCTCTCAGCTGCTGCTGGAGATCTTGCCACCAACAGTCGATTTTCATGGGCCGTGGGTATCCGACTGGAGCAGGAGGGATGCGCGGGAGCTGCTCTGACGCTTCCCCTCCTTCACGCTGCGAGAATGATGGATTTGAATGGAACCCCGGGAGGTTCAGACAGTCGTGCAGAGTTCCTGATTATCCCGGTTTGTCAACAAGCACACGAAGTAAAATCTATCTCGCTTCATTTTTGTTTGTTTTGCTTTTGAAATTAGGTGGAATTCTGTGGGCTTGTAATATATCTGATAACATTTTGCATCTCTCAAGTCAGAAGTGTAATCAACTTCTTTTGTACCAGAAATGCTGGCGACATACATACTAATTACTAATAAATTACTAATAACTTAATACATACATCTTTTGGCAAATATATTGGCAAAACTATTTAGTCTTTCTAAACTAACACCATGGAGTGAGAGATAAACAGAGCCTGGCTTTGATTGTCCCATATTTTGATACATAACATAGATTAGCTGGATATCACTAATATGATAATACAATCAATTAAATTGGAGAGTAAACAGATACAAGGGCACCAGCAAAGTAGCTTTGCTTCAGTGAAGTTATCTTTCTACTCTTCTGTCTTATTTTATTCTACACTACTAGCTACAAAATATAGCCAATAATACTTCACCATACAGACTACAGTGTCTGCTCTGTATTTCTTGACTTCCCTTATGGAAAGATTATTGATGTTTACTTTACAACCTGGCATTAAGAACAAACAAAAAAACCCCAAATATGTCCTGGGTTGGGTTTGGGTTCATTATCACCAGCAGCTGCTGAGCCAAGCAGTTGGAAGGGGCTACAGTTGGGAGGGGGGCCAGCTGAGATAAAAGCCCAAGCAGGCCATACAAGAGCCCATACCATGCTGTCAACATGCTTTTAGAGAAGGGGAAGGGCTGGCCCAGGGTCTAGGTACTAGTTTTCAACCTGTTCTGGTGTGTGGTTTCAGCTTGTGGCCAGAGCAGGGAAAGCCTTGTGGTTTGTGTAACTTGCTTTGCATGTTGTTTCACTGTTGTTTTTATTGTTTGTTTGGTTTGGTTTTTTTCTATTTTGGTGTTGTCTTATTAATTTGTCCTTATCCTGACCCATGGGTTCTCACCTTTCTTTTTAATAACTTTTTTTTTTTCTATCCCACAGGAGGGTGTGTGTGGGAAATGAGGGATAAACAGCTGTTTGATGTTTAGCTGCTGCAAGAAGTTCAACTGTACCACCATAACAAATCAATCAGCACTGAACCTGTTGTAGTGATGCAGATCACATTTTCTAAGGAGAAGCAATTCCAGGTATCAAAAGGTAGGTGCCAGAGACCTTTTAGTAGCAGCAACATTGATAGCATACTTTTGCCCTAACTAACTATTAGGAAGTCCCCCAGTTTACGCTCAGACTTTGAAATGCCCCCACAGCATGTGCTTTAGTAACCACCTGCAAATGGAGAACAATGGTAATTTTGGCAAACAGAAATTTCTAATTCAAAAGCCAGTTGCCAAAGTTTGAGAAAAAAAATAAGAAATTCTACACATCTACCCCATAGACCTGAGAGTTCTGCCACTGACCACACTGTGAAACCACTCTGGGTTTCTAGAGGCCAGTGCAGGGGTAAGGATTTTGTGTTGTTGTCCCTCCACAGCCCCAGAACAGTATCGTAGCAGATAATTTACACTTTTGCCTCAAAGTAAGTCTCATAAAAATACCTGTATGATGAAAGGAGCCAGTATCCATGGTGACCAGCAATTTACCATCTCTTGTTCTCAATTCTCACTTCAAAGAAAGTAAAATAATGACTCACTATTTTGCTAATGGCTATTTTTTTTTAACAAGACAAGATAAACTGCAAAGTGTCACAACTGAGTTATAATTTAGTTGCTAAAAGTATTAGCTAAACTCATCTCTGGCAAACCACCATCTTAGATGGAGTCATCTTATTGATAACATCATTTCATCTTATATAAAACTAAGCTTTTGTAAGATATTATACAGGGGGAGGTAGGTTCCCTGCATCTTCATTTAAAATTAGTCAGAACTGAATCTTAGAATCAACTCAGGATCAAGAAATCTCTTAATTAACATCTGCAGTTTCCTCCCTTCTGCTGCAGAGGTAGTTGCAAATTCTGCCAGTGGCAGAGCTGAATGGTTCTTCAGAGTTTATGTTCATATTGTCATCCTTTTGAAATTATATTTATGCAAAAATTATTTTACACTTCTAGTTCTGTGTGAGAACCACATGTTCTCATTTGTTACTATAATTTTTACTTATTTTTAACTCTCATACATGGTCTTGAAAGACAGAGATGATGTTCAGCAGCTGAAATGTGGATGGCTTTCCTCAGTGTTGTACTGAAATGTACAGAGAACTCCTTAGGTGTGATTAGTGAAATTAAAAGAAATAAGATTAGTGAAACAGAAGAAAAAAGAACAGTTTTTGGCTGGAACAACCTGGCAAGGGCTGAAAGAACTTGCCACTTAAGCCTTTGCACAAAGGCTAATCCTTCTGAATTATGTGTTACAGTTGGATGGCAGGAGAGTCTGTCCTGAGCTTGAGGAAAGAATCATCTCAACAGGATGGACTTAGTGGACTTGGACGAGTTGTTCTCCTTGTTTCTCCTGCTCAAGAGGAGAAGCTGCTGGCCAGAGACTCCAGATAGGGCTAGTGTCTAGCTAGCCAGCTCCCAGTGGCTGTTTGCCACAGCTGAAGGCAGGTTACCAGGCTCTATGAATGGGCCTCTAGCCTGACCCAAACCCTTACATTATTCAACTCTTATTTATTCAGCTATGCAAATGAGCATAGCTTCAGGAAATCAGTGGAAATGAGTTATTCTGCAGGTTTATATAATTATATTAATGATGCTTGTATTAATCATATATTAATATTTAACTACTGGTTCATAGCTCTGGGACCTGAAAGAGTTGATGGTAGCTGTGTAGTTTATACACTTGGAAGGAAAAGCAAACTTCTGCTTTTTACCTTTTTTCTCTTGTTATTGGCTCTTGGACTTCTGATGTGTTGTTAGTCAAGAGGT
Organism: Ceyx melanurus; assembly: GCA_024611195.1. NCBI lineage: Eukaryota > Metazoa > Chordata > Aves > Coraciiformes > Alcedinidae > Ceyx > Ceyx melanurus. The sequence continues at coordinate 12,511 of JANHGL010024853.1, read as the reverse complement.
GTGAGGTTTGCAGGAGGGTTGTGTTTTGCATGTGCTAGACAGGGCAGGGAAAAAGAGAAGGTTTGCTGAGGACAGATGTTGCTTTAACAACTGGAAAAAAAAAAGTGTCTTTGAGATTTAGTGGTCTTCGATGAAACTAATTTTATGTGTTTCCAATCATCTGTAACATAGTTCCACTCTGTGCTCACAGTTTGGGCTTGAATCTGTGTGATTATCTTACTTGAAGGAGCACATTTTAATATAATTCTTTCTATAAGTTACTGCATAATAACTCCGGCAGAACAGCTGAGAATAAAGTATAGCTTAGAGCTTGAGAAGAAAACATTTTATAGCACAACTTGGAAGAATTCTAAACAAGAGAACTTTGAATGGGTCATTTTATATTGTTCCCACACAAAAAAACAAACAAACAAACAAAAAACAAACAAAGCAGCACATGATGAGCATTTATAATTTTTGGATCAGTGGATACAGAGGAATAAAGATACAGGGTACACCTTTTGCTATTCTTATATTGCAGGAGATGCTACAATGGAATCAAAGTGCTGTCAACAGCAATTAAAATGTCATTTAATTATTAATCCAGAATGGAAATAATTTTTCTGTCAACTGAAAGTGAAAAATATAAAGAACAAATTCTGCTGCCCTGGAAAGAGCACAGAAATAGGACTATGTGTTGGAGTGCTATTAAGTCTTGCAGTCTGACCAATTTAATGTCTTCTAAGTACAAAAAAACAGGTGCAAAGGTTGCTCTGTGTGTGCTGAGCACTAGACACTCTGCATTCAACACCTGCTTTTCACTAATGGGGTTATTAGAACTTGACAAATTTGTCACCACAGAGAGGCAGGTTTCCTGCAAGCTACACTGGTACATGTAGCCCTTTCAAATTGCTTCTCCAAGAAAAGGAGTGCTTTTCAAATCTTTAAAACCAAGATGAAAAGGTAAGGTAAGACAGCTGCAATGCTCCACATGTCAGCCTGCTATTGTAGGATCTCCCTGTCTGCACATAGTTTACTGGTTTTTCTGCCTTTTGTTATGGAACACTTCAGTCTGGTTTTGATTACAAGTGTTTTACTTCTCTGCTCATTCCATCTGTGCAACAAATGAATGGTCCTCTGAATGTTTTCACTTGCTCTACAGCAAAGTATTTTGCAGACACTGTATTTTTCTTCCAGTAATTCTCAAACAGCTTTTCATGGAGGTGATGTGATGCTGGAGATGCCCAGATAGGCAGCCTGGTAACAGCAGTTCTCTGCTTCCTGCTTTTTCCTCTCAGAGTGACTGTCTCTAATAGAATTAGGAATTATTTTTGAAGAAATAATTTGTCACATTTGTGTTTCTTGAGCATTACTTACAGGTGGATTTCCCTCAAAGTAGGTGGAAAGCAATGCTTTGCTTGCATGGGCTTTGTAGTGCCAATACCTGTGTCACAGGCTGTAAATTATCTATATTATTATGGAGCTACATGGGAAACTAAGCCCTTCATAATGTCCATCTGCTCTCGGAACAATTGCTCAGCAATAAACAGTGGGTAGTAAATAGTTAAGATGGAAACCTGGAGATTAAAAAGGAGTTTAAAAGTCAATTAGACAAACTGCTCTGTGGATAAAAATGAGCTCCTTTCAGGCTGTTGTGCTGTGATGGTGCTGAAGCCAAGAAACCTTTGTTCAAATGTCAATGCTTCAGCTTGGCTGGCTCTTTTCCAGACATGCACTACAGCTGGAGCACAAACAGCAGTACCTGGAGCTGGGGTTGCTGGAGGAAATTTCTCTTCCACAGCCTTCCCTGCACACCAATGCACTTACTTGACACTTGAGCCCGAGGGATGCCTTCGAGGGAAATCAAAAACCTGCAACGTGTAGGTCAGCAAAGTCACTAGGGGGCACCTCCCCAAAGCAGGTTGTCACTGGAGGAAATAAAAACCAAAACTGTTGTATCTGGTAGGATGCAGAGAGTACTGGGATGCCTGCAGTGAATGGATGTCGTGTTTTTGTCCTCAGGCCTCGGAATCAGGGTAGTAAGACAGTGAGTTGGCTTTAGAACAGCAAGCAGTTGGTCAGATTTAACCTTCCTGTTGATGAAACTAAGTATTATTCTGAAATGTCCTGGTTTCAGCCAGGATAGAGTTAATTTTCTCCACAGGAGCTGGAAGGGGCTGTTCTACTTTCCTACTTCCCACCCCACCCTATCTGTGAGCAGGCTGGGGCAGCACAAGGAGCTGGGAGGGGTCCCAGCCAGGCCAGCTGAGCACAGACCATAGGATGCCATGGCCAGCACATCAAGCTGGGGAAAGGAGATGTTTGCACTGATGCTGGCTGTCTTCCCCAGTCACTGTTCCATGTGTGGCTGTCCTGGAGGAGACTGAAGACCTGCCTGCTGGTGAGAAGGGGTGAATTAATTCCTTGTTTTGCTTTGCTTTGGTGTGAAGCTTTTGCTTTACCTATTAAACTGTCTTCATTTCAACCCCTGAGTTTTCTCACTTACTCTTCCAATTGTCTTCTCCCTCCCACCAGGGGAGAGTGAGTAGTTCTGTGGGCCTTAGCTGCCAACTGGGGTTAAACCATGACAGATTGTCTGAAAAAATTAAAAACTTGCCAGCAAGGAATGTTTGTTTATGATACTAAAAATCAGAGCTTTAGAAGTGTGGAAATAGCTCTCTTTTTCTAATCAAGGAGCTGGAGGATGTTTCTAAGCCCTGGTAGCAGGTGTATTTTATCAGGAAAGGTGCTGAATTTTTACTTGATCTTCAACATATTAATTGGCTTAGAGCTTTGTCTGAAGAGCATCATGTCTGTAGCTGGGCAAGAATAGTACCTGGTACTTGTAGGGCAGTAGAAAAGGCTGGAGGTCTGTACTTTCTACATTCAACTCGTGGTAACTCAAGAAGTCTGGTTGGCTTGGCAGGACTTTCAGCCTCGTACATTAGAACCAGTCAATACCCTTTCCAGCTGCTGGTTTTTAAGCTGGAATATTTCCCTGACATCTTCCTGAATGTTTGGCTACCTCACTGCCCATCAGCAGAGCTGGCTTTCCTCTGTACAAACAGTGCTCTTCTCTAGGGATCACATGGTTTTTGTTTTCTAAGCTGTCCAGGATAAAGAAGCTGCATTGTTTTAAACTGTGGTGTGACTATAACATCAGTATTTACTGTAATGATCCATATAGATGTATTATTAAGTTTGTGTCTTCCTATTCTATTTATCTCTCAATTCTCAACCATTATAATTATAATTTTCCTCTGTGTATATATATTTATAAAAATAAAGTGCCTTCCTGTGACATAAACCAACACAGTGTGATTGGGGTTTTCCCAGACTTTCTCAGCCCCTGTCTTTGGTGTGAAACAATTAGTATGACCAGATTTTTCATTAGGACTTGCAGGAACAGGTTGTACAGTGTGGTTTGAGGAAGAAAAAAGCAAGTCTCTAAATGGAAGGGAGAGCAGTTCACAGGTTGAAATTAAAGCTTCTGGTGAAAAGCATGCCTGAGTGCAGTGCTGAGCTCTCCTCAGCTAATGTGGTAGCAAAAAACTTTGTGTGTCAGATAGTTGCTTCACTGGGTTTTAGAAGGTTACCTTGGAACCTTTGTTCCACCACAGGGATCCAATCCGCTGCACGTACCAAAACACCATGGTAACTGGGGTGTCCAGTTCTGGGCTCCCCAGTTCAAGGACGGGAAGCTACTGGAGTTATTGTGGTGTTCTAGATTCTTTAAGGGTTTTTTCTTTCCAGTTTTTGTTTTGTTTTACATTTTGTTTTCACAGACTCTGCAAGGTTTTCCCCATGGAACCATAAATGTCACATTTCCTACAGACAAGCTTTGTTTGCAGAGGTCTTGCTGCTTAATAACCTTGTTGCAAAATGATATTACTATTTTTAAACTGCTTGCTTGCTACCTACTGTTGCTTTGGAGATTTTCCTTATCTTTGTGGTGTTTAGTAACTTTTAATTTTAGTAAATTAACATTTATTTTGGTTAACTTCTGCCAAAGATTTTGAGCCAATTGTGTCTGCTCCTTGAAAAGGTGCAATCTTGACTGGAAAATTTTAATGGTGACACAGGTAAATATTGACAGAGGAAAAAAAAGTAGACTTAAGTAATAGTGCTGTACCACTGTAAACAACAGAAAACTGGGAAGTGAGGCCTGCCTGATAGGAGATGAGTGTCCAGAGATTATGATGGGAATACACAACTGCCCATGGATGAGCTGCCCTCTCAGTATCTGAGTAACTCTGAAGGGACAATATTTATTTTATACCTTTAAGCACTGAATCAAAGTTAAAAGTTTGGGTTTAATGGATGTGTAATGTAGTCAGATTAAACCCAAAGGAAATAATTTTCAGATACAAGTGTGTGGGAGATAGAGATGCCTACAAGACAGAGGAGAGGATATTGCAGTTTGTCATTCTTGGGTGCAAGAATGTGTTCAAATATTTTATCCTAATTGTATTTTTATGCCTGCCACTGTAGATCACTTCTAAAGGCACTATCTATAATGGGATTGTCTAGCACAGCTTGCTTTTACTGAGCAAAGTTGAGAAGGCATGAAAAAAGATGTGGTATTCTTTAATATTTGTTGAATAAAGTGCCAGGAGGAAGATTTAACATTTTCCCATGTGTCTGCTTTGAAATGCAAATTCATTTCCACAGACATTGATTTCCAGAGGAATTAAGAAGTTTGATTAAAGACTACACAGGTTAGCTGCTGAAAGTAGTATGTGAAAATAAGCACATCATAGGATAAAAATGTGCATGATTTGAAGTTTTAAATGGGAATTCTGTGCCAGGTCCTATCTGCCTCTGTGATAAAACTGTGGAGCTCTTTCATAGACCAAGGGATGTTCCTAATGTCTTGGTTCAGCTGTAGTTCACTTCAACCCACCTCTTTTCTGCCAGTCTGACTCTCAGTTGCATATAGGTTTTTGGTTTTCTCTTCTAAGCCTGTTGTGGAGCCATCAACATCCTGTTGTAGCTGAGGCACCCTGAAGTGGTTCTGTATGTGAACTTATAAATCAAGATTCATACTTGATCCCAAATACACTTCCACTGTTTATTATTTTGAAAGAGGTTGTGGGGTGACACCTATTCCAAGAGCTGTTAATTAAGAGCTGAATTTCAACACTGCATTTTGAAGGAGACTTTGAGAAAGCTTTTCTTGCCTGCAGTATTTCTGTAAGGCATCATCTAGAACATGACTCAGGTTCTACCACCTCCAGCTTCTCTGTTTTTTTTTGTTTTTTTTTTTAAAAAGGTGAGTAAGCAGTTCTTGAGCTTCCTCCCTTGGAGTCTGGGCTTCAGCTTCACTTTCTCTTAGTGTAAAAGCTGACAGGGCTGATTACTTGGAGGGTTATTGCTATGGCATCAGCAAACAGGGCTTTGGAGCTTATGAAAGATGCCTTCTTTGCCAAGTGTAATACAGATCAATCTGTCTGCTGAGGAGCCTGGTTGTTCTAGCATTTTGAATAAAGACCAGGTAATAGGGGCTAGGATGTGTAAAGGGAGGAGGGGAAAGGTGGCATTTTCCCTCCTCTTCTACTGCAATGGCCTTTATAAATAAGGAAATAGAACTTGGAGTCACCACCCAGCCATCTACCTTGAGTACTCAGAAGTATTCTGCAAGACAGAGGGGATATCTTCATTAGAGGAGTGTCTTCCCCTTCAAGTGGGAAGCTGTGCCCTGAGTACTATCAGGTCACACCTACCTAATGTTCCTTTCCTTGAATCAAGCAGAGAGTTCTTGGGATACCTGCTTGTGGGGGCTAATTGCCTCTGTTGTGTTCCCTGGAGACTGATCCACTAGCAAGAGTTTCTCTGAAACTCAGTTTGACTTTGGCCTACAGCTCAGGGAAAAAAAAAATCTAGCATTCATTAAGATTACTAATGATGAAGTTTTGATTTTGTCAATTTCTCGATACCTATCATATTAGATGGAAATGTCATTTCTCTGGTGCAGAAAACACCACACTTGATATAATCATCTTGTAGGTAATTTCAGCCTGCAGGCTTACTGCTTCCCTGATTCAAATACTATCACCCCAGAGATATGAGATTTATTACTGTGAGGTTTTTTTATCCATCTTCCCTGAGAAAAAATAATTTATGCCGTCTTTCAATGATGCCTTTTAAATGTTGTTACATTTCAGCTTTCAGTGCATGTGAATCCTATTTGCACTTGATTCCATCTATAGGATATAAGAATTGCCTTGTATTTGATTTTGTTTTCTGTTTTCTATTTTTTGTTTTAAGTGATCAAAAATCCTGTGATATTTGATGGCTTTCCTATACTTCTAATGTGAATACATCAACAAATAAAATGGTTATTGCTGTCTTTAATGCTTATTGTAATAGTTTTTAACTTCACTTAGGAATATAAAGTGCAAAGATTTAATGAGTTTGAAGTACATGATATAAACACAATGCATTTTATTCAGAATATAATTAGACACGTACAGCAGAAAACGGAGGCCTTATTAAACTCATGTTGTATCTTCAATTGTTTTGATTATAATATTTGGACTGTCAATTAAGTTATGTTGACTGCATTGCTTAAAACTAGTTCTAGCGAGTGTTAAAGTAATAAAACCTGAATTGGACAGCAAGCACTGTTGTGCAGTCCAGCTGAGAGGTTAGCAGCAGCATCTGACCCAAAGCTTAAACCTGCTTTGGGACTCCAAGATGCAAATCTGCTACATTTCTAAAGTAATGGAGTTCCAGAGGAGACTCCACAGCCTCTCTGGGCAGCCTGGGCCAGGCTCTGGCACCCTCACAGAGAAGAAGTTTCTCCTCATGTTGAGGTGGAACATCCTCAGTAGTTCATCCTTCCACTGTATCCAGAAAATCCCACAGTAGTGGTGTATTACACTTCAAAATGATGGTTTACAGTTAAATCTGGGAGTTCAAATAAATAATTTACTTAAACCTCACAGTTCAGTCTCTTTTTCACCACAGCAGGTCTTCTCTCTCTGTGCCCAGCTAGGTCTTACCTGCATGCAGTGGCTCTTTATTGGGGGCTTCTGAACATCAAGCTATTGACTTGGAGCTCTGCTGCCCTACTGATCAGCTCCTCTCCAGGTCTCTGCCACCTTCTTCTCTTCCCTTTTTGGTAGATCTACATTCAAATATGAGATCAAATTCCTGGAAACTTGCCTCCCAGATGAGCCATTCTAAGTGAATTCTGATTCATATGCAGTTCCCTAACTTTTTGGCAGTGAGAATGCATGTCATGATGGAAGCCTTGGTTCAGTAACTACAGTCTGTTCAATCAGTGGGATTTCTGGTAGAGCAAAGAGTTTCTGAGCATTATGTAAAGGAGCTACAATCAGTACATAGTTACTAAATGACTGTAAGGAAGAAAAGCTGTTGGTGGCTATAGAGGCACATAATTAACACTGAGGGAAAGAAATGGAGCGAAGGGTAATCTAGGCTGGAAAAAATCCTTAATGCTGAGATCTGAGAAATTCTGTAATAGTTCACTGACTAATGGAAGCAACTTTGTTATTGCTGTGGACTGGAAAAAGCCTTGAAATATGTTCTAGGAAATTATTCTGAAATAGTGAGCAGGAGAATGACTTTTTGGTGTATGTGGATAACTTTAAATATTTTTAACTAGGCTTTAGGTTTGGGCAGTAATTTCCACCTGAAGATTTCATATTCTGGGTTGCAGGTGTAGGGAAATAGATGTAACTTGGAAAATGGAATTCTGCGTATGTCACAGGGACAAATTTTACAGTTCCCTTTAGAAAGTAGAAACAAACAGGGGCATTCAGAAGTCAATGCATTGACCAGGTGAGATCTCCCAATGCAGGTCACCTGCAACCTGACCAGTGTTGACCAGATGTCAGTCCAGCAGCCTCCCAGGGTACTCAGCACTATAGGCCAGGAGAGAAGCCCCAGCACCACCTTTCAAGGCAGCAGAGAACTTGTGGATTTATTTCAGTGGCTTAAATATTAACTCATCCTCTCTGGGAAGGTAAGGAAAAGGAATGTTGTGGATACAAGATTAATCTTCCTTGCTAGAAATGAAAAAGCCCTTGAGGCTATTGGAATTGTCCAGCTATGACTGAGGACTGCTCCTGGGGTGAAGGTCTCTGAGCCCTATTCTGCGGTAGATGAACACAAACTTCTCTGCGGGGTTGGAAGGAAACATCCCAAAGACAGGAGTGAGTTCCTGTTGGCAAGGAGCTGAATGGGGTGGGCTCATTTCACTTTATCCAGGCTTGTTTAATTTGGAACATGTTCTGTTGTCTCAATATCAACCTCCACAATCACACTGGAGTGATGGAGAAGGGGTGAAGGGGGCACCTGTTGTGAGAAGGACACATCGCTGTGCTGCTGCCATGTGACTCCCCAGCAGGAGAAGTGCAGTAATCCTCCTGATCTGGGCATGGAGAGAGGAGGATAGAACAAACTCTGAACAAAAAACAACTGTAATTAACATGATGCAATAATTAACAAATAAGCCTCCTGACCTGGCTGAAATATTGCAGGGAAACTCTGGGCATGTCTCATCTGTACATCAGAGTCATAGAAATCCTTTTGTGCTCAGGGTGCTGATCTCACTTTCACCAGAGTAAATATATTCAGTTGGGATCCTTTGAAATCTGGGAAGTTAAATACTTTTTTGCTACCTTACAGGGAAAAAGACTCTGTTCCAGGCAGCTAATCAGCTTCAGCACATCTGTTTCCCTTCACTGGAGGGAATCTCCAACTCACTGAAGAACTTTAGAGTACCTTGCTGTCAAGTGAGTTTTTGGCTCTTGGAAGCTGTTCACTTATGTGGTTAAAAGATGAACAGATTTTTGTTTTTCTTATTTAATCCCAACTTCAGTTTCCAGGAGAGAATTCTTAGGAAGAGAAAGATAACTTTGTAGCTGTGTTTTCACACTAATAATTTGATATATGAGAAGGTGGGAAAATGTAGATGGCACATGGAATTCATACCTCACCTCTGAGATGGTGGACTGAAGCTTGAGAAGGATGACTGAAAAAGCTGAACTTGTAGGTCTGAAGTCTGAGTTGTGTGACCACGAGTAACATAGTCCCTTAAAGCTGCACAGTACAATTTAGCCCCCTCTATAAAAGAGACTAGTAATACCTGTCCCTTCTGCTTTTATGGTTACTGCTTAACATAGAGCACTCACCACTCCCTTCTTAGACAGTGGTAAAAAGAACAAGGGGTTGGCTAAAGAATCTGCTGTTTTAAGCAAAAGGATCACAGAACAAACTTTGACATGATGTGATTATTGCAATAAAACTGACAGCAGTTTGCCTTGGGTTTATGAGAGCAGAAAATTGTTGTACACAGCATTAGTTTCGTTGCAGAAGGTTCAGAAGTAGCAGAGTCCATTCTCTACATAGTCATTTCTGTGTTCATGTGTGGTGAGAGAAGCCTCATGTAGGCACTTTGGCTTTACCATCATTATCAACAGAAAAATTAAGTGCCAGAGAAATATCTTGAGGGATTCAGTAAGCAATAATAGCATAGTTTTATATGTATCTTGCATAAGTACTTCTATATGAATAAATATGCATTTAAAATTCCAAATACAAGCACTGATTTATTATTCATAACACTGAAAAGAATTTGACAGTAAGCTGAATACAGAATATTTTTTCATATCAGTGGCAGGTGATTTTTAGTTTATGGTGATAGAAAACATTGGAATGTGACTTTGATCTCTTGTAGCTAACATATAGTTGCAGAGATTGAATATTGCCAAACAGCTTGTCTGGATGCCTTTCCAAGGATTTGCAAAGCCTTAAGGATTTCACAGTGATTAACTGCACCATATGCTTTTTTCAAAGGCCAGTCTCACCAGGCTATTGGTTCATCTGCAGATCAAACTGGCAAGTAGGAATAAACTTTCAGGAATAAGAAAATGCTAATTCCTTGTTACTACTTCTAGTAATAGGAAAGTTACAAATTAAGGAGGATAGAGAGGTAATAAATTAAATTTCTGTTTGGAATGGCAGCTGGAGTAGCAGAAAACTCTCCTGTTGCCATGGGTTGTTGCTAACAGTTATTTTACATACAAATTGTTTCCCTCATCCCTGGTTGGCAGGTTTTCTTGGCACTGCCGGTATTTACAGTGGCTAATTCTCTAAGCAAATGCTGAGGAATGTTTTCCTGTCTAACTGCTTGTGAATGACTTCCATTTGGCAGCAGAAAAAAGGCAGATTTCTAAATAGACATTAGAGGCTTTGGGTCTGCAAATGGACAGAAGCAGTCAGGAATCAATAAATACTTAGCTAGTAAGGAAAGTGGCTGGAGAAACCCTCCTTCTGCAACAACTGATTAGCACAAAAGAGGATAACCAGGGTTAGGAAGTCTTGAATCCAAAAAATGTGCTTCATTAATATTGTGTGTAGCCCAAAAACAGTATACATACACTCACATATATATATGTAGCATAGCTTTACAATTTATGACCAGGTTGATGTATGATCTCCTGCCTTTGCTCTGAGATCTCCATCTCTCTCTGCCAGGAGGGAAAGAACATTTTGCTCTCAGAAGTTTGATGAACTGTTTCTATCTGTTACGGACGGCTTCAATCAGCCAATGTTTTCCAAATGTATGGGTATGTAATGAAGTTTCCCTGTAGGAAAAAGCTATGTTCAACAAGCTGATTTCTGTTCTCAGAAATCTTGAAGTCATATGGAAAAAGGGACAATTATAAAAAAAATCCCTGAATTTCCCTGTGTCCTCTGATTGCAGAACCCTTCTAGTGGATCAGGAAAGCTGGGGAGGGACAGACCCTTTTCCAGGGAGTGCAGTGATAGGCGGAGGGGTAGCAGTTTTAAACTGAAAGAGGGAGATTAGATATTAAGAAAAAATTGTTTATTGTGAGGGTGGTGAGATGCTGGAATAGGTTGCTCAGAGAAGTTGCAGATGTCCCATCCCTGGAAATGTTCAAGGCCAGGTTGGATGGGGCTTTGAGCAACCTGCTCTAGTGGGAGGTGTCCCTGCTATGGCAGGGGATGGAATTAGGTAAGCTTTAAGGTCCCTTCCAACCCAAACTATTCTGTGATACTCCAATCTTAGAATGGGACTGATAAAAGCTTCCAGCTTTTTCATTTCTGTGAACCTATTCATAAAGCCTTTCCAAGTCTATCACCCACTTCTGGACTGTGAAAGTTAATTCCTAATATTTACTACTCCTGTGTTCTTTATTCTGTGAAGAATAGTTCTGTTTCAGGAAGAGGTTTTCATGCTGAACAGGTAAAGTGTTCTCAGAAATTCAGAGCCTAAGAAGCTTGCTTAAGTATGTTGGTAGCCGGATCCTAAAAGAGCACAACAGGTATTCAGTAGGGTGAAGTTTTGTCTGGGAGAGGTGGGAAGTTTGAGGAATTAAACAGGTATCACATAGCTTAGAGGTGATAAAAAAAATTAGGGGAGCAAAGTGACACAGAACAAGAAGAAGGAAAAAGAAAGTATGAAATGGATAGCAAGGAAATGGAAGAGTTAACTATAATTAAACACTTCTCAGTAAGAGACAAGCAAATTAAGAGGCTGATGTGAGGATAAGCATTTTGTTAATATTCATCAAAGCAGCTAAGGGAAATAAATAAATGCATCTATTCCTAAAGGGAAGGAACTGCACCACTGTGAATATAAATGACCCAATAAGGAGGAAGGCAGGGAATAAATTCTGAGAGTTTGAACACAAGGTGAGTTCCATCTCCTCAAAAAGCAGGTGTGGGAGGGAGTACTTGGAAACACTGTGGGCATGCCCATATTGACTGTCTGAGACAAGATACACTTCCCATAATACTGGTAAACAAAATTCATTAGCACTAAAGTCATTGAACATGGGGAAAGCAGTGGATGACCAAGGTTTTTTTGACCATGGATAGATCTTCCAGTATTTCTTTCTGTGTATTTGTTCACCAAAAGGACCGAGTGGCAGCTTTTTATTCTTTTGCATTTTTGTCACTTTTTTTTTTCATCATGAAATGAGAGATCTGTAAGAAAGGCAAGTAAAGACCCTGAAAATAGAAATTTCCTCCATGTTGTTGCTAAAAAAAAAAGTTTTTCCATTGTATAAATACTGTATTTTTGGTTTTTTTATATAGAACTTTATGAATATTGGCATATGGCTCAGGTATCAAAGCTATGGATAACTCCTACTGATAAAGCTTCTTTAGTTGTTTAATGATTATGGATGTGGAAAGAACAAATAAAATTAACTATAAAGGTCTGACAAATTTAAATTTCAGGCTTAGTACTAAAATCAGGATAAGACTGAGAACTTCCTGGAAGTTTTTAAAAGCTTTTCCCCTTTTCAAATAAAAGAGTTTAACAAGTTTAGATCACAAGCATCTAACAGAAGTTGTTCCCCTCCAAGTGAACTTTTAACATTTTACTTATTTTTTATATATTTATAATTTGTTATTTCTGAGAAACATGAAAATGGGTTTGAGTAGATTGGAATTCATACTGTAGGAAACCAAACTGCGTCTGATAAGCATAATCTCTGCAAAGAATTGCAACAAATCCCCTTATAACTAGGGA
>JANHGL010024852.1:0-69499 GCA_024611195.1 Ceyx melanurus | reverse complement strand
CCTCCAGGCGCGCGCGCCCCTTCCCGCCCCTCTCAGCCCCGCATCCCCTGTGCGGGGTCGCCCTGCGGGAGGCTCGAAAGGCTCGCGGTGGGAGCAGAAACTCCTAAGCCGAGCATCTGGATCATAGAATTCGTTTGGTTGGAAGAGCCCTTTAAAATCATCGAGTCCGACCGTTCACCCTGCACTGCCAGGGTCCCTAAACCATGTCCCCACCCAGCACCACATCCACACGGTTTTTAAACACTGCCAGGGATGGGGACTCCACCACCTCCCTGGGCAGCCCGTTCCAATGCCAATGGATGAGGCTGAGAGGGAAATAAGGGAGATTTCAGGTGCGGTTTGTGAGGGGAGACTCGTGGCACCCGTCAGCAGGTTGTGCTGCTGCTGCTCCGTGCACAGCCCAAACGGGGCAGAGGGGCCATTTTATTTGTCCTTCCCTCCCTCTCTGGCTGGACCTCACCTAAGGATCAGCCAAAGTTTCGAAGAGAAAAAGAATTTTCCAAACTTTTGGCCATTGAGGTCACCACAAAGCCAGGATGGTCCAGAAGGTTCCTTTTCCAGGCAGATATATTCACCAGCACCACTCATGCCAGAGGAGGTTTTAGGGAATCCCATCCCACTCAACCTAGATGGAAGGCTATTTAGTTAGAGTTACTTAGAAGGTCACTAAAATACACTTAGCTAACAGCAGCTAAAAGAAATGACACTGCAGTTTAAATGTGGATAATAAGGGGAGTTCAGGTCTAACAGAGAGGGGTCAAGTTGGAAATGCACACTGCTTTGTCTTCCAGTGTGCTTTACATGGCCCAGTACAGCTTTCTCATCAGCACAGCGACCATAACACATTTATTAGTAACAACTTAATAATACATTTAACAGTAACAAGTTGGTTTTCATTATGCACATAATAAATTATTGGAAAGGATCAAGAGAAGGCAATAGCAATAGAGAAAACTATTCAATCAACACTCCCCCCTCCCCACAGTGATAGATATTACACAAGGAAACAAAGTCGCCTGGGAAAATGCTGGAAAATTAGGTTTTGTGCAGAAATGCTGCTCCTTGCCCTGGGTACACTACCTGTACAATGGAAACATAAAACAGAAGGAAGAAAAGCCTAGCAAAACCTATCTCTTTATTAGATATTACTTTGCTAGCTTGCCATGGAAAATTGGAGAGGGAAGAGTTCACTACCAAGTCATTCTCAGCAAAATGAATGTTTTCAACAAGAGCGAAGATACTTCGTGTCATTTTGAAAGAAAATATTTGTGTTAAGTGGGAATGAACGAAGTTCCCTTGCCAGCTCTGTCACGTGTGTATTCTGCACAAGTCAGGCATCCACACGCTGACAATCCTATTTTAAGATAGGAAAAATTAAGATTCTCTTTGTCATCTCATTGTGAAAGGGCCCTGTCACCCTTCCTTGGTGCGGTTTGGCCCTCCATTTTGCTCTTGAGACCCTTGTAATCAGGCTCCCTGAGAGCCTTTCTAAGCCTTGTTCTGTAAGGCAAGTAACATTCAGACCAACTTAATTCCTGACATTTATAGAATCATTGAATGTTTTGGGTTGGAAGGGATTTTTAAGTGTCACCTAGTCCACTGCCCCTGCAGTGAGCAGGGACAACAGCCCATTGAACCTTCTCTTAAGCTTACCATATTGGCTAAAAAAAAGCTCCCTCTTTTAGTCATATAATGAGCTGCTTGAGCTTATGCTCCATAGGGCAGACAGACTTCTTTTGGGTTCAATTTTCCCAGCACCTTCCCTTAGACTGTACACCAATTACTCCAGGTGTAGCTTAAAGCCACCTTCATGTACTCTGTTCATACACCCTTTTCTATGCCTCTTTTTCTTTTCCCCTTCCCACTTCTCCCTCCCCTCCCCATTGTGTTAATAACAAAAGCCTCATTTAGAAGCTCTTTTATTAACAAACAAAGCAGATGTTATTTCAGCAGATTTCATTCCTGTTATAAATGAAGAAGGGCCAACCATGGGGAAGGCCAGTCTTTGTCATCATGGACTGCAGTGTTGTGTTATTCATTGCAAACACATCCAAAAGGATCAGAAACTTATTAAAACAGGAAAAAGCTCTCACCTAAATACTGCAAATAATCAGGGTTTATGGCTAGCACGGACGTTTGTTTTGCAGCTATCCTTTTTTTTATAACTATGATTGCTCATTACAAGTCAAACAACGTTTAAAACGAAAGATGTCTGAATGGTTAATCTACATAATGTAAACAAATGTTGAAGCTGTAGTCTATGAAAGCCTGCTGCAGATTGAACTGTGTTTTGCATGCAAAGAAAGGCATCATGCAGGTAATTTTACAGATAACGTTTGTCTTGAACACTCACCCACACAGAGAAAAATAAAAGTAGGATTTGCAGAAACTTTTCTTCTCTATGAGCATTATCAATCCTCCTGGCTAAAGCAATAACAGCACAGACATTATACAAGTGATACAGCAAATCGCTGGTAATCACATTACCCAGCTCCTTGACCCAAATAAAATTATATTTGGAGTTAAAAAAAAAAAAAAAGGGTTGGGTTACAAAAGGTGACTTCATCTAAAACCTGCTGAAATTATGGAAATGACTTCTCTGCTTCCCTAGGCTAGAAATGATTGTAGGTAGGGAAAAGCAGTGCTTACTGTTCTGCCTTACCTACAGCACATGGCTGCTGCTGGATCCTGCTGCTCTGACTCTCCCCACTGTCCTGCAGCTCTCCAGGAAAATGACCCATCCTTCTAGAACTGCAAAGAGAGGGTGTGCACATGTAAGAGGGCAGTTCTGCTATAAATCAGCCTTTTGAAACTAACAACATTCTTTTCCCTTAATTAAATGTCTTACTTTGTAGATTTGAATTATTTCAGTGCTGCCTCACTTCCTAAAATATATATACATATACACACATATCTTGTATTCCACATCACCTCCTTTTAATTTTTAATTATGATTTTCCATATCTTCAATCACCTACCTCCCAAACCACTGCTGTTTCCACTGAAGCCTGTGGAGTTTTGATATATACATCAATGGAACATAGGCCAAGTTATTACATAATCTTTGCAATACTTCACAAATCTATCACTGGTTTGAGTTTGAGAAGCTCTAGTGTGCTGTAAAATACAGACAATGATTTGTCTATACCCACCTTTACAGGTAATAATACATTACAAGGCACTTTCCTGTTCCTCTGAATACTATTTGTGAAGGTGATGGGTTTACAAATATAAATCAGAGTTTGAAAAAGCCAAAATATTTTAACAAATAATTGACCACACAGAAACAGTGCATTTTTCTTTATTCTGCAGTCAAAAAAAATTAAGCCTCCTACTCATTAAATGGCTAGAAATATTTTACTTCACTGTCTAAAATCCCAGGGAAACAACCTTGCAACTTGAACACAGATCAAATCCTGGGTTTGCCAGTAATTTTACTTTCACTTCCAATAAATTATATCTACTTCTGTCACAACCTACAGATTAATAAGCATGAAAAGTGATGAAATATGAGTTGTACCAGATTGCACCATCAAACCACTAATTTCTTCATGCCACCATATGCTATTTTTTTCCCCCAGTGATTCATCAGTACAGCACTTGTCATTCAAACAGGACAGTGAATTTTCTGCAGAATGAAAAACTGTCTATGTACAGGTGGTAACCTTTTCTCTTAGAAAGCTAGAAGAAGCTACAACTTTCTCATTTAACAATAAGCAATTAGATCTGTGTATGGCTGCTGTGAAAACAAAAGCCAACAAAGAATGTGCCTACATAGTTCTGTGTAAGTTTTGTAAACTGAGCATGGAGCTTGTAAAAACTGTGAACAGCTTATATTTTAACCACTGAGAAAACAAATAATTTATGTGTAATCCTAAAGCAGATTCTCTAAAACAAACTGAAAAAGAAAATGCTGACAAAACTACTAAGAGAGAGAATCCCTTTTCTCCTCTTTCATTCCCTGGAATTTTTGAAATACTCTGGAAAAGAGAATTCCTTTGAGAGCCATGTTACCAGCTTTTAAACAGCCACTGAAACCAATAACTAGTAAAGCTTATTAGTCTTGAGTCCCTTTAGTAGGTGTGTTGGGGATGCACTCCCCTCTAATCCATATTAGTAGCACAGTTTTTAGGCTCATTCTTCAAAGGGATGGAGCAGCTTAACCTAAAATGACCTAATGATGATGCTAAGCAAAAACCATAGTAGCTATTAAAATTGTCAAAGCAGCCTCTGAAACATCAATTTAGTCAGAGCATTTGCTGTTTATTGAAAACATACCTTTGGAGAGAGCACTGAGACTAAACATCTTTAGGTTTACATGGTTTTATGTGTTCAGACAAACAAGCCATACGTTCTCTTAGATAAGGGAAAACAACACTAATTGGACTAGAATCTTAGTTGATAACTAAGCATCCAACTCAAGGTTGCTCTTCCCAGTGTATACCTAATTCAGGCTGTTCTCTCATTTTCTTTGTGCACACTTTACTCTCCATTTCTCCTGATGTCAGGCAGCTTCCACAACACTGTTTATGAAGAAATGCATCAGCATCTAAAATGGAGTTGGAGTGGTTGAACAGAGAATAAATGATGTTAACCTAGTGTGTGGGCTAGCTCCAAAATGTTTTGTCTCATACTGTGAGGATGTGCTGATAAAACATTGCTGACTGAAAACCTTGGTTCTTGTGGAGCCTTATGTCTCCACTGCTGGCTTCATGAGCACCTCCAGATTTCCTAATCCCCACTTAGCTTTATAAACCAACCCCCTGTCAGTGATATTAATGTCCAGTGGGTATGTGAAAGAGACAAACCCTACAACCCCATTCAACTTGCTCATCCCTTGCTACAGCAATTAAATGAGAACTACTGCATGCACTACTACTCTGTTTAAGCCAGGGAAGCACCTCACTAGTGCTGCCTTTGAGACCCACAGATCCAGCAGTGTCTGTCACAGCTGAGGCTGTTTTGCCACTCTTTGATTTACAGTTTCTATTCTCTGTACTGTATCCCAGCCCCTCAAATTGCACAGCTGGCACAGAAATTGGGCCATTTAGCAAAGGCCTTTTAAATCACCTTGAGAAATTAATCCCTTCCCTCAAAAGTACACATTTCAGTAGGTCCCACTGCCTGCGACACATTCATTTCGTTTTTACCCCCCTTTCTGACAACCTTCCCTTGGGCTCCTTCCTCTGTTTTCTTCCTGCCACAAATGAAGACTTTTCTAATAAAGCCTCTGCTGGACTAGGACTTACTCTTTTAGACAGTTTGACTTCTTCTGCCATCTATCATCCAGAAATGTTTAGTGAGGAATGTATGGAGTCAAAAATAAGCTGCAGCAAGCAGAATGCTCAAAGGAAAGCTTTTAAATCTGTTTTACTCTCCTGCCTTTCCTCTCCCATTCTCTCTTGTTATGCAAATGAAGGGGGGGCGGGGAAGAAAAACAAAACCAGTCAACAGCTCCACAACTTAAAAAAAACCCCAGGTATACTATTTAATTTGTTGGGGTTTTTTATTTGAAGAGTCATTAACTTTTTTTATTTAAGTTACAGTCATGATTTGATGCCCTGAGTATTATTAAGATACTTCATATGATGATGATACTGTAATGCCCTCAATAATTTTAAGTGCTTCTATTTAGAATCATTAATTTTATATTGTCAAGTAGAAATTTGAGTTGTTTGACTTTTAATGGCCGACAAGATTTCAGTCACTCACTTTCAACTATCAAATACACCTCAGGGTAATGTCTTTCCTACAGAATAAAAGGCTGTAGTTCTATATGTCAAGTGTCCAGTTATATAAATGACCCAAAGTTATTTCTGAAAAAAAAATTATATTAGAAAATTTACTTTATAGAGTGAACTCAGCTCATTAAATCTCTGTAAGCAAGATATAAGGATCTAATGACCCATTGATCATACAGGCAATTGCTAGGCTGAGAAGGTTCACAGCTAATATAGAGCCAACACTCAGTTAAGTGAAGGATCAAAAAAGGCTGATTTTTCAACATAATCTTTTTTTATTCTCCTTATTATTACAATCTAATTGTACTTTGGTCCTGACTGGCATCAGACAGCATTCAGCTTGTAGGAGCTCAGTTGTGTCTCAGTTGCTAATGTTTTGGGGGTGATAACTTTCAGTAACCTCACAGTAGAAAACAAGTCAGCTTGTGATCTATTCAGGATTAACCTCACCACTAATGAAAGTCTATTAGACCCATAGGAATACTCCATGGAAGTTGCAGGCTGCTCCAAATTAATTCCAACTGCATTAAAAAGATGCATCAGCTGCCCCATTTCAAGTTCAAATTCTTGGCAATCCTGCTTTTGAGCCATGCAAGAAATTCAAGTCCATCAAAAGTTTTCCACAGTTCTGAATCCTCAGAAAGACACTGGCTTGAGAGGAAACTTTGCTTGGGCCAAGGGTCAGCCTCTGAAACTGAAATATATAGAGCAATTGTCTTTCTTGTTGGATGATCTCAGGTTATTAAAGAGTTGCTCAGGCACAATTTTAAAAAGCCAAAGGTGAAGGTGGCCCTGTAGCCTGCCTTACCCACTTTGGTTATTTCTATTGCTGCTGCAGCAGCCATCAACTCCAGGCACTGGAGGTTGCAGAAGAGGCACAGTGGGAGTGCTGACTTAAAACTCAAATCCTACCTTCTGTGTAAAAACATCAGTCTTTCTTTGCAGCAGCAACCCTGCCACCAGCAATGGGCAAGGACAAAGATATGAACACATGTATTTTCCCTCCCTCAGTACTTCACCTTGCTCCTGTTAACTATCAGCAGAGCTGATGGAAGCAATACTGAACCCAGTTCATAGAGCTCAGCCTGCAGAAATCATCTCATATGTACACCAGAAAATAAATAAATGTCAGATGCCTTTTGCTTTCTGACAAGATACTGGGAAAAAAAGAGTCAATATATATTTTGATATTCTACAAGATTTAAAAGCTGGGTATTTCCTACTCTGGAGCAGAGCACTTGAATGACTCCCTTTTCACACCTTGTCTTGCAAAACCCCTTAAAAATCATAACTCCTGTTGGGCCAAATCCAAATGCCAACAGGAACATTTAAACAGATGTCATATTCACTTCTATTTGATTAAATTTTCTATATCATTAGTATTTTCAACCATTTAAAAACCCGTTTCCAATTTACAGAGGGTTTATAAAGGAAAAAATAACCACTTCAAATGCAAGACAGTGCTGCTGAGACATTACTTGGGAAAAATGCTGATGGTTAGAATAAGAAACCTTGGAAATACAGGCTGCAGCAGAAATAACTAGTGGAGATCCACACAACAGTATTAACAAAATGAGGCAGTTTTGCTTGGTCCCATGGTTCACTTTCACAAAAGAGCTTTCTGAGTGAAGTCACAGACAGAGTGAGATGAAGGCTGCCCACTTGGAGATAAAACATTTCTTATCCCTTTTGATTAAATCAGAATTGGACCCTCAGAGGTTTTTTCCATATGTCTTCCTACTGTGATTCATCTGCACTTTCTTTGAGAAGGTAATTAAAACAATCACACTTCTCTGAAAGCCATTGACCAGCTTTTCACAAACCACATGATGACTTGACAAATACTCAGTGAAAAGCAGTGTTCACCACGCTTAGAAAAATCCCAGGAAACAGCTAATCCTACCGGTTTTGATCTGGACATTTGCTACTTTCCTGTGATTTGAAGAGCAGATGGATCACACCCTCACCTCCAGAAGGTTTTCTTACATCAAAACCTGTTCTATCCCTTAGTTGTTTGGTCTCGTTGGCAGCAGTTTTCTAATATAGAGATGATCACAATATTTCAGAAAGGAGGAAAAAAAAAATCAGTTTATGAAATCCTCTGTAGATCAATTTTCTTTGAGCAACCCCCAGGCCCCTTAAAGCACAGCCAGGCACAGGCAGGGTGGAGTTTAAGAGAATACTAATCAGGCTCTTTAGCTAAAACCTGAGTATTTTTGAAGCATTCTTTAACACTGTTGCAACTGGTGACCCTGCTAAGTAGCTATTGCACCATAATTAATTTAGGTGCAATTAATTTCACATAACCTGTATTATTCTAAATTAGATCAGCTGGCTCTGACTCATTTCTTCCTTTCAGTTAGTATATTAAATCATTCTTCTTCCTATGTAATGTTTTGCATGACCCCAGCTAGAAAGAGCAGCACAATCTGCTAAGCAGCAAGAGGCTCATGCTAGCACAATTCTGCTTTTATTCATGCCACCACCTGCTGTCCCCCAAGATAAATTTTGCAGGAGATTTATCTGCCAAAGCATAGATTTTGAGGTACAGGCAGATTCCAGGGTATAATCCTTATGAATAAATAGTTTTAGGGCATTTAACTGAATGCATATTGAAAATGCCAGGATCAACAGCATCCAGAAGCAACTGATTTTTGTGCTTTTAAGGGTTTGAAAGTTGTTTTCAACCTGACTAAAGATAGTGGTGATCACATCTGTGACAGGTTGGCTCGTTTACTTTCACTTAATGTATCTCCACACATCAAGTGTCACAGCCCATAATGTCAGCACATACATTTCATTGCTAGCCAATGAAATAGGAACCAAAATTTGTCCAAATGCATTTTGCAATCCTACACATCCATCTGTAAAGTACAGGTTCATCTCCAAACAAGGTTTTCTTAACATCCTGAGGGTTATGAGTCAAGAAGCAAGGCTGTCCAGGCATGAGACAGTTAATTGTCTCCTTTAGGCAGCAGGTACAGAAGAGGAACAGGTACAATTTGTCACACAGAGTCACATTAGACTATTGAGGTGGTCAGGGGGCTGGCAAAAACAGTTGCAAGAATGAGACTGAGGGGGAAAGGAGAAGGAAGAGATTAATTCTCACTCTAACAATAAATGTGGGCAAAAACTGAGTTTGATTCCCCCTCCAAGCACCACCTCAGCACTACATTGTACCCTGGTTTTGAATAATAGGGTCCAGTGGATCCAGTTCCAAAAGAATGATAAATTTATTAAGTTATTAAATAAGCAAATGCCATCACCAACTAGAAAAAATAAAGAGGATTTTCACTGTCAGTTCCAGAATTTCAGCCTAAGGTTGAAACAACAAAAACTATCATAGGATGATGCAAAAACCAGAGACCAGGCTTTTGGACAATTTTATGCACCAAGGTGGTGTTATGCTACAGAAAGTCTTTACAGGTACCTAAACTATCCATAAGAAAAGTGAGATTGGCAGAAGAATCTAAATGTACAGTGGCCATTGCTTTTAAATCTTGAGTGACTGAAGAGACTTGAATCTTTGTATGCTGGTGTGATACACACTGGTCCATTTGCCAAACCTGGTCCAGGAGCCTTGAGACACAAAAGCAACTTCCTCATTGTAATCCAAGGACAAAAAAAGTCCAAGGAAGTGGAGAAAAAGCAAATTCAGAAAACAAAACACACCAAAAAAATCAAGAGTTTTCTAGAACAAATGTGGGCGTTAAAGATGAAGCTGTGTAAGAAAACCTGGGAATCTTAAATTAATTAAAGTGAAATGGAAAACTCTGATTTTTAAAGAGTGTCAATATCAGGAAGCATTTTGGGCACAACCCATTCTTCACATTGCAGAGATGTATTCAGGGCCACTGTGATCTTTGTTTTTACGTGAGACTGAATTGTTTACAAAACAAACACCGTGAAATTAATCTAAAGTAGTTTTCCCCTGAATGTAATGGAGAGAAGAAAACCAGACCTATGAATCAAATCTTTGCAAGTTAATATTTCACAGTTGTCCTTATATGCTTCGTTTCCCACCATGAACTTTTTATATTATTAAGATAATTTAACGTGGAGGAAAAAAAAAAGGTTCAGAAAATATTCAGCTTATTCAGAAGTCCACAGCAGAGAACTTCCCATTTTTTCAAGGAGTATTTTGACCACGGCTCCATGCACAACTGCAGTATTTTATTTGATAAATGAAATATTTAGTTGAAATAGCCAAAGACATTTAGCCCAAAAATGCAGTTCAGCCTCATGCCTGAACACCAAGTTCACAGTTTCTCAAACCCTCAGAAGTTAAATCACTTGTGCATTAAGGACCTCATCCATCTCTGCCTGGTAATGCAAACAGTTTTCTAGAAAAGCTGGATGTTTTTAAGTCTTGGACAGGCTTGTGTTTGATCCTGCATATCCCCCTAGGACAGAGAGGAGAAGGCAGATGAACAGAAAAGTAGTTCTTCATACACATGAGCTGGACCCCAGGAAAATGCATTAATTTTTCTCTCTAGATTTTTTCTGCTTTTTCATACATGCAAATTAAATCTCTGCCCAGTGTTTACAAGCATGCAACAAAAACAAGCCTCTTTCACCACTCACCAACCCCTTTTAGTCAAGATAAATACACTGAGGTGGGGAACCATGTCCTTTCTTGAGGCTGCAAAGAAATTCCAATCATCTTTTGGGGGCTACTTAAGGTCCATGGACACAAATCCAGCTTTATCACTTCCAGCTTGGGTTCATTTACCCAGCAACAGCTTGGAGCATGGACTGAAATGAAGAGCTTGCCCATTGTGGGGACACAAGCAAGGTTTCCCAGTTCTCCCATTGCCAGAACAAACTGGTTGTAGTCCCAGCTGTAACAAGGGTGAGCAAAGATTAGTTTGAATAAGGAACCCTCATTTATGTTAGAAAGGACAGAATAACAAAAGCAGTTTAGAGCAGCCACATTCCCTGTGCAAGGGCTTTGTGCTGCCTGTGGAATGCAACACAGCCCAGCCCACAGACTCTGTCATCAACTGACATTCAATACCTGACAACAGAGAGCAGTAAATGTTATTGAGGGGGTAGCTGAGGCACAACCTGATAGGATTTGCTAAAGGCTGTTCTATAAACTAAACCAGGCATTGGACTTGGGCATTAGGCCAGTGCTCTTTTCCTCTAAACTACAATTCCCCCTCACCATGGAAAATCCACTGCATTGCTTTTCTTTTCTTTTCTTCCATCAGCTCTTGCCTAAGATAAGGTTTATATCACCAGATGACGTGCACCCTGACATGAGGCCACTAGGGAAGAAAGTTCTCATCTAAACAGCTCTTTGTTCTCTCAACACCAAGCAGTGAAGTGTCTTGCCCTGTATGGCTGTGCTGTGGATACCAAGCCGGGCTGAATTATGCCAGGAAGAAGGTCTGGACAAGGTGGAGACAGAGGGAGAGCTAAGGGAAGAGTGCTGTCTGCTTTCTGGATAGGGAGGAGTGCTGCTCTTCCTTTTGTGAGCTGCTAGCAGCTGAGCCTTGGGAAAAACTCTTAGTGATACCTCATTCCTAAAATATATATAAAATACCTTATTCCTAAGATACGAGGGTTTGGCAGAGGACAGAAAAGTCCATTTCCTTAATATCAGCCTGTGCCATGCAGTGACAAGCAAGCTGATAGCAAAGAAGCCTTTCCAAAGGAGCCTTGTGCCAGTGACTTTGATATCTCCAAGCCACTGTGCTGTGCAGATGCACTGGGCAGCTCTCCAACCCAGTTGAGAAACAGTGGATGTTTTCCATAGGACAGCTCATGGGAACAGTCTTCTGTAGCCCAGCAGCAGGTCAGTGTAACATCATCCCAGAAAAGGTTTGAAATAACTGCAGAGAGAAACTGATTGCTCTTTTCAAACACCTACAGAACATAAGCAGTGGAGAACAAGAAAAGCTATTTAAGCCAGGAAAGCTCATCTGGGCCAAAAACAGATGCCAGGGTTAATTTCAATTTAAGAATCAGAAAAAGGCAGCATTTTTACAAAACCTGTGCTTCAGCAATACATTGAACACAAGATGCAGTTCTGATTCTTTTCAGTTTAAAACAGTCAAGCCAAACTGGAAAAGGCACAGAGGAGGATGACTGATGGTACCAAGTTTCCTCATGTCCAACACTCTTCAGCTTGGAAAGGCATCAGCAAAGGGGAGAGCAGAAGTCTAAAAGAAGAATGCTGAGTGACAGAAGCTGATGAAGTAACCATGGTTGCTTCTTAAACAAAACACACCAAACCCATTGAATTATGCAAACACTAAACAACATTAAAAGCAAAGCACAAAGTGAAACTGGAAGTTAACAGCCTCAAAAACCAGACATCTTCCTCCACACTGCAGTTTCATGTGTTCCAAAAGTGACCAGAGCAATAAAGGGATTGTGTGATGTTGCAGATACAGTGTCACAGACATGCTGCAACATCATTAAGTTCCATCTGCTTCTTATGCTCCTAGATCTTCAGATTTACTCTGTCATCTGAATCAACAGGTATGTTGCTCATTTGCCTGTATTAGTGAGCACTGCAACACTTGACTGCAGTTACATCATTTATGCAGCTTACCCTTTGGCTAAGGAATTTTGCCCGATTATATTTTCTCTTTTCAAGCTGACAAGAACATAAAATATTAAAACCAGAATCCTGAGAAAATAAACAATATTTTGCTAGGTTATTGTTAAGCCCACTGTGTTGAAATACTAAATGCCTCAAAAAAAAAACCACCAAAACCCACACCAAAAAATTAGTAACTTTGCAGAGATCAGAAATGGAGACAGTCATTAGTAAACATCATGCCTTGTCATTCCAGCAAGCTGCCAAATCCTGCTTTTTCAGGTTTCCATTCTTTGCTAGCCCCAGGTTCCAGCCTGACAAGGCTTGACAAGTTATGGAAATTGCTCCCCCATGACCTTTATCCGCAGAAACATAAAAATCAACCCAAACTAGGAATGATTAAAAGCCTTCCTCTTCCTATAAGAGTGAAATGTAAAACAACCCAAAAGCCTGAAATCACAAGTATGTTCAACTGGGAGCTGTCCCTTCCTTATCACTGCCCAGCCCACCTGAGATCAGCTGCTACTTCCATCTGAGACCCTGTCCATCCAAAGGGACAACAGTGGTATAATGGACAAGATCTGTGCTGGTGCCATTGCTGGGAAAGTGGCTTCTGGTCTGCTAGTGAAAAACAGCAGTAGGATGCATGGACCAGTCAAACTAATCCTGAGGAAGATGGAAGGGATAAGAGGGTGCTGTAGGAATTGCAGCCCTAGCACTGACTCTTGATTTGATGTCTGGAGCACAGCCCAGGGCCTGAGCAGAGCATAAGAATCCTTTGCCAGGAGACCCTCATATCACTTAAGGTCACAGATGGCAGAAACCTCAGCTTATGTTGGTGGGATAAGGAGAGATGGAGCAGAAAATGCTGAACATGGAAGTACCACTTTCAGTTATCACTGAGGCTACATGATACAGCTGAGCTTTGCCTGCATTCAGGGTGAAAATGTAATTTTCTAATTGGTCTGTCTTTGATATCCTCAAGTTAATGACAGCCAAACTATCTCAGTGCACAACTGAAAAAGAGAATTATTTTTATAACCTGCATTAGCTTCTACTTATCAGAAAGAATGTAAGGCTTTTTTAAAAAAAAAACCAATAAAAATCTGCAACTTAACTAGATTTCCTTAATACATTTTCTACCTACAATCACATTTTAAATGACAACATTTCTTAAACATAATTTTTAGAATTGCATATTAAGCACCAACATTGTAAAGAAGGAAAGTAACTGACTGAGGAGCTGGTAATGGAGGTGTCTGATAGCTGTCAAAATGATCTGCATTGCATTGATCCTAAAGACTGGACTTCACTGCAGATCAGCTTATCATAATAGTTATTGCCCAGTGCAGGTCTTTCTCTGCAAAACAAGTCAGTAAGAATGCAAAAGTAAAGTAAATTCAGTTATTAAAACATTACTTCTTGCCTGTCACTTTAAATCACACTGGTTTATATCACTCCTCATTATGTATCCTTATCTTTTTCATTTGGCAAAGTATCATTGAGGACCTTTTCTTATAATTTCCATGCAAAACCAAAAAAAACCCCATATTTCCAGAACACTTTATTTTCTTTTTTTTTTCATACTCAGGCAAAATATGTACATTGACAATCAGACACTCAGCAGTTAATATTTGATAACACTAGGAACCTTCAGAGAACAATCTGTCATAGTTTGAGATTTCACTGAGAAGGGTATATCCATCTTTTCCTGGCTTTACAAAACTCTGCTGACTCCAGAGATCACTCCTCCTTATCAGGCACACTGCTACAGAAGAGCACTGCAGAAAAATTTAACTAACCTGCATTTTTCTCTTGTCATAACTCAAGATCTCACAGAGCCCTTGACTGAAACTCTTCTTCGTTTCAATATGGTCCATTGCAAACATTGTTATAGCTGTTCACAATACTGCTCACAAGCTGAAAGCCTGAAACTCTCAGGGCAACAGGAAATATTCCAGTATTTCAGGAGAAAGTGGTCCCTGTTTCACCTGCTCCCACATTAGTTTCCCAAATGAAACTCACTACTCAGCCTCTCCAGTGTTCCTAGGGTGTTTAGAAAGAGCCATCATTATTTAAAGACATGACTCATTTAGCTGAGGTACAAACACAAATAAACAGCATGTCAGACAGCAGGTTGGCTCTCTATCCCTTTTTGTCCTTTTCTTCCTGTCACCAAATCACAAGTTTTGTTTTCTTCTAACCACAGAGCAGCTTGCAGCCCTCTGGGAAAGAGAAAGCCCTAAACATTTTCCAGAAGAACAGTAGTCCTTTGGGAATCTGGCATACTTAGGTAGCTGAACAGCATTTCTTTTTTTCTATAGGTAATTCACAGAGCACAAGCTCTGAGTTTCCCCTGAGCTGCATTATGCCATCTACTTATCTATAACAAACAAATAGCTATAGAGAAGTTTAAATCTTAACAGATTGACCAAAAGAAACCCAACTAAGCAACCAAACAAAAACCTACCTACAAATGATGTGGGTTTTTGTGAGGACTGACAGTTTCCTTTCCTTGGATTTATTTCAAGAGCAGTTCCTTTACTCCAGCAGAGGAATGTGATAGAAAAAAAGGCACCTCTGAGTATATCTGCACCTCACCAGATCTATCTACCTGGACTTAGGTCATTAATCTCTCATATTTACCCTCAGAGAAGCATCAAACCTCTCTAACTGCACCAGTATTGGCAAGCAGAGGTTTCCCTAGACCCATAGTGTCACTGAGCTTTTTAGTGAGTCAGGTTCACTTCTCAGAAGAGGGGCTACAAGTAATTCCCTTTCTGATTAATTTCCTTCTTTAGTTCTAAAACCTTCTTAAAGCTGTTGGTGACATCACAGTGATCTAACTCACCCAGCAGTTTTGATGTTCCAGATGACCTCTGGGGCACCCCTTGGTGAGAACTATTCCCAGACACACAAGACCGTGCTTGTTTTGACAGCATTTATTTCCCACCCCATACACAGAGGGCACTGCTCGTATTTTAATAGTCAGTCAGTGAAGGTGGAGTAAAGGCCAGCAGGGTAAACACTGCTCACTGTCACAGAATTGCAATAAACTGACTCCTACAGTGATGCTCACACACTTGAGGGAGCTCACCACTTGGAGGAAAGGCTCCTTTGCTCTGAAAACTGCTTTGATTCCAACTCAAAGTTCCACTTGTTTGGAACTAGATGCCACCCTCCTTCCTGCTGAGTGGAGGGGCTACTGCATTTATTTCTGTCTGAGGTTTGTAGCTGTGATAAACTATTAGTGGGATATTCATCAGACATTTCTCACCATTTCAGTCACAAGAAAGCACAGTCATTTCTGATCTATTACAAGGATATAATCCCCTGATAATCTAGTATCTCTTTTCCTTAAAAGTCCAGTTATTAAGGCTACCCTGTTTTAAATTTAGAACCATCTCTGTATATTTGAAGTCAAATCATCAACAGAGTGTCAGGAAATATTTTTAATTGCTGGAAATACGACTTTTTGGAACATTTCTCATTACTGAGCATTACTACAGAAGTCTGTCTCAAAACAATCCTCTGGCATCAGCAGCTTTGATGAGAACTTTGTGTTACTGCTCACAACTCAAGCTAGCCTTTAAAAAGGAATGATCCCTCTCTGGTAGGCACAGTAAGAGATCATCATGGCATCCAGCAGCTACTCAATCTGAAAGGGCAGGTGCTGTTTGCTTCCAAGAACAACTGAGGAAAAATGCTGTTAAAACATTCTACCCTTTCAGTTCTTAGACAGAAAGGCAGCAGAACTTTTGCTTTACCCTGTGTCTGGTTCCACAGAAGACTTCATTGGCTTAGGAAGTACCAGGGTCCAGGCAGCAACACCCCTGGAGAGGACTTCTTTTCCAGCTCAGAGAACCTTAGCAGCTTTTTTAGGTGCTACCTAGAGGCACTTTGCTCTGGTATTGCAAATAAGCTGCTGTGTTAACTGCAGGCTGTGAAGCCCCCAGCACTGGGGGGCACCTGACAGGAGCTGGCTGAGCATTTGAAGACATCATCCTACATGCTACTGGGAGTAACAGATGAGCTTATAGATCATCTGATGAGCTCAGAACTAATAAGGATAACTACATGGCCTCCCCTGAGAATAAATCTGTTCTGAATTAAGGAGGTAATGTTGCCTACAGAAACACATCAAGAGAAGCACTTTTAAACAGACCTGCAGATCCTCAAACATTTGATATTCCAGATGCATTGTCATGAAACTGAAGCTTTAAATACCTACTGAGAGTGACTATGATTGAAAAAGGGGTTATAAGCGTTAGCCATATGGAAGGGTTTGGCAGTATTTTATGCTGGCAGCTAAAGCCTCCACAGAAATATCTGGCACAAATGTCCCACTTTAGGGACTAATCCAATGGAAATTAACTGCAGAGTAAAAGCAAAAAAACTTCTGACCTCTCAAAACACAGCCCTGAGCACAAAGACATCTAACTTCTACTAGTTAACAAACTCAGAGGCTACCAGAGTTTTTCTTCTTCACCTGTTTAGAGAATTTCCAGCAAAACCAGTGTGAGCAGCCCCTTTGTGAGACTTGATGTTGGCCATTCCTTTCAATGCCTTTCCACTGCTGCAACATCTCCTGAGTCATTTCCTACCATTATCCTCTTAAGACCACACACCCTTGTGCTGTAGAATGAGAAAGAGGGAAGATTTGGTTTGTTGATAGGCACCTTTCATACGAAAGTCAAAGAAAATTACTAAGTAAAAATGCTATATTCAGACCATTCTGATTTACTCATGACACTAGTGGGTGTTCTATTAAGCAGAGGTTCACTCCAGTTGCTTGGGATAAGGCACTTTTCAGGATAAGCATGTAAGAAAATCTTTCTCTTGCTCAAATTAGATTCTGTTGAAGTTTTCCTGTACTGTGGCATTTTATGGAAAGCTCTATCCCAAACATTTAGCTTTAATACACAGCAGAAGCTAAATGGGAAACAATTGTAATTGCAAATTTCATCAGACTATAAGCAAGTTCAGTAGCTCTAATAATCTCATGTAATGTGATTTATCAAATCAAGGTAAACATCAATATTTCTCCTGTTTATCTTGGGTGACTATAAATGCATCATTACAAACCACTGAAAACACAAATCTGCTTTGGCCTCAGATGGCTGCAGTCAAAATTCTATCTGTATTTAAGAAGTCACAAATCACCATAAGTAGGGACATGTTTTAGCTTCTCAGACTTGGACTAGATGCAAAACTTGGCAAGTTGTGTATCAAATTGGTTCTAACTGCTCCACTGCTGTTACCTACAAGGGCAATATAAAAGCTGTGAGAGTTTCACAAACACCTGACATAAAATTCTCAAAGGAAACACACAGCAGTGACCCATTTCACTTGTGTACTGTCTGTTGGCTTCAGTTTCCAGGCACTTCACAAACAACAGAAAAAGTTCATCTGAAGTTCAGTCATGAGCATTATTTAGTGCTATGAGTTCAATAGAATGCTTGTTTGGTTTGGTTGGTTGATTTCTTCCAGAGAAGTTAAAAAAACATGCTAACAATTTAGGCCCTGAAGATCTCAGCCTACTTTATTTATATACATGTTAAGAAACTCTTTGTAAATTGTTAGTATCTCAGGATAACAGTAACGGGGGGAAAAAAACCCAACCCAAAAACAAGAAGCACACACAACAAAAAGTCACATGGATCTGAATTGTTCTAAAATGATAAATCCTGAGATTCATCCCTTTCCTACTAATCAGTTCTGTGCATGTATATCTTCAAATTCAACTACAGTTATTCACAATGCTAAAAGGGAGATGTACAGAATTTATCAAATAATGAGATCAAGCAGCAAATGCAACTTCGGAAAAACTCATGGGAACATTAATTTCCAATTGCTTTCATCCTCTAATTGTCACCTGCATTATTCAACTTGCACTCATTAGTAAGTGGCATTTCTATGACATCAGGGGTGTTGCTCTGACTCCTGAAAGTTGTCAGGAGGTCTAGATGAGGAGTGCACTGCTGCACGCAGCAATCAGCAAAGTCAATTGGCTCAGCCACCACCATGGTGCAGTGCTACCACCTCCTTCCACAGGGATCATGGGGGTGGGAGGCTGCAGGAGGGGGCTCCAGGCTATGGAAAAGCATCCCTAGGGGAAGATGAGTGTGCAGCATAAGTGCACTGGTTGCCTTTAGAAAAAGGGTGGGTTTTCCATCTTTTTCACTCCATTTTTCTACTCCAGTCGTATCCCCTCACTAACTCCCTTTTGGTTTCCCTCTGACTCCCCTTTACAAAGCCTGGAGAATTCGGTCAGTCTAACGTGCCACAGTTCTCAGGAAGCATCTGTCTCACAGGCAGAGTACAAGACAATTATTCCCGAGATAGCAGTAGTAGCAGGGAAGTGTTTGAGTGACAAACCCTGACAGCCCCAGCAGGAGTGGTGCTCCCCAGGCTGCAGAGAAAGGCGGAAACCTTTGAGATCCCTGCCGGGCATATTCATTTCCATCTCACAAAGATGAGCACATTACCTGCAAGCAAAAAACAGCAAAGACCAGAAAAAAAGCATCCTTTGTGCCACCTCAAAGAGCTGACCCATAGGAGTCCTGTGCCCCACTTCCAGCTAAGGGCAGCCCCCATGTGCCAGGCAAAGGCAGTCAAACAGGTTTTTGTACCACCCGTGGCTGCGGCTTTCTGAGCCATCACATTAAGTTGCCCTAACACAGAACTACCGGTGACCAAAGTGAAGAGCAGGCAGGCAGTGAAAACGGCTCCAATTACCAGATGCAACCACAATTTGGAATTGCTGAACATAAAGAGCTTTGGTTCAAATCGTGAATTTGGAGTCTTAGTTTGCACCTGCACTTTTTAGCCATTTTCTGCTTCCAGTTTTCTCGGAAACCACTGGGATTTGCAAGTGGAGCACAAGCTTAGGCACTGCATTGAAACCAGCTCCACTCTCCCCCAAACAAGCAGGCACAAAGCACGACACAACCCATGGCACAATCAGGAGGTATTCAGTTGGGTTGAAAAAGTGCAGGCTGCGTGCCAGCTCCGATGGAAATCACACTCACATAGGGCTGAAGGTGTGTAAATTGAGCCCATCGGCGCCCTCACAGGCATCACAAACACTCACCAGCCCCTCAATGTACCCCAAAGCAGTTTGGAAACACTGTTAATGGCCGTAGCCCAGCACCAGGCAGGATTTGTCTCATGTCCCGACTGATCCATATCCCAACGTCCAGATCTGATTGGGAACTTTTTCTCTTGTCAAACCCCAGTTTCCTGGCTGAAGGGAAACTTATTTTACACACCAGCTCACAAATGACACCCCTTGCCACACTTTGAGCTACCACCAGCACGGTCATGCCCTGTGCTGGAGATTGCTGATATGATTCCCTGGCAACCTGCTCTCGAAATTTCCTTCCTTGGTTCTAAAGGAGCACAAGCATCGTGTGCACTCCCTGCCGACCTTCAGAAGCTACAAGGTCACTCAGATTATCCTTCTTTCCTTCCCCAACTGCCGAGGTAATGCATTTACCTCCTCTTTGCCTTCAGCAATGAGCACAAGCAGTTAGCACATACTCTTTGCTCCCTCTTTTACTTCCAGAGTACAAGACCTTTACCTTAAAGACCAGACAAATCAGCTCCAAAATGTCTTACATTGTAAAAGAAATGGTTTTTATCTTTTTAATCTTTCCATACTCTAAAACAATCCATCCACCCATCCATCCTCTAGGTCATATAAACAAGCCATAAACTCCAGATGCCACTGAATTCTCAGGGAAACTAATAGAAAAATAGATGTCCAAGCTTACATTATATTGAACTTGAAAGTACTTATTTTTCCTTTTGCTAAAATGAATTCCCTCTTATAAGAACACCAATGATTTATTTTTTTTTCTTGCTGATAATCATATTTCTGTGCTTTCAAAACCTTTTCTGTCTTTGGAGTCTATGTAAAGAAACTCACTCTCTAGCCTTTTTAAGAGAATGTGATGCTCATAAAATTAAAATATAATTTATTCACAGGCCTAGAAAGCAGCAGCCCTTCTCCTGTACCCATAGGTGGTGACCATGAGAGCTTGTGATCCCAATTAGCTGCTTGGCTTCAGCAGAGGCAACACCACCACATACCACAAAGCTGGGAACTTCACCAGGAGCAAACAACCCAGTACAAAATACAAGCCCTTTTGTGCCTCTCCATGGCACTCAGGGTGCTCTTGGGGCTATACAGCCCAGCAGGCCATTTGTCTCCCAGTTACCACCTGCCTCAGCTGCAGTGGTGCTCAGTGGAGATCTTGAGAGTGAGAAGCCCAAGGTTTATCTGCAGGAGAGCCCCAGAAATGTGGGCACACTCCCCTCACACAAAACAATCCAAGGTTACCTTCCCCAAAAAAAACACCAGCCACTGGCCACGAGTCTCAGAAAAGGCTGAGCACCTGTTCCTGGGTGGCTTTGGAAATGAAAAGCTTTGTTGGAATTCTTCTATTTTCATCTGCTGGGCTAAATCAGTGTTTTCACTGGCACTGCCTGGCAGTTTAATCATTGCTACCTTTGTCTTTGCACTGCTGGGTAGCAATTGCAAATCTAATTACTGCCAAAGTGGCTCTTGAGGCTTGCACACAGGTTTTGTGCTTAATATTAAATCTAAATAAAAAATACACTAGGAGGGAGCAGTTAATCACGATTTGTGACATGAATGCTCCAAAGGAGAAAAGCCACAGCTTTCAACCCCCTTGCTATTTAATTCTTCAGGCAGTACCACTGCAAATCAGCAATGATCATCACAGCATTCATAGGTAAAGGTTTTCCTAGCTGCCAAGCAGGAGTACTGGAGTGGGGCCTTCCCTCTCCATCACTGCTGGCAACAGTGACCCAATTGATTTGTGAAGCTTTATCTCATTGGGACAGCTCTGTTCATTTTCACTAACTCATGTTCTCACTGACATCTCTATAGGCCCACAGATGCAACTGTCAGAGATTAATAAATAATTCCATTGGGAAAGCACAAGAAGGGCTTGAAAGTAAGCCAAAATACTTCAAAAAGCAAGTTGAGATGTATTTGCTACTCTATGAAACACACTTTGCCTGTAAATACACAATGGTACACACTGAGTAGTTGCCCTTTAAAACACATTGTAGTGTTTCACTGTGACACCATCAGCATAAAAGCCTTGGAGTCAAACAACCAACCCAAACAAAAAAATGCTGGTTTTCATCGAGGTTGACTCCAGAAGTGTTAAGTAAGAGCACAAGTTGTGACTAACACAAAGAGAAATATTGTAGAGGGTGTTAATACTCTTCTATATCTATTTTCAAGCACACTTTAAGATTGGCTATTACATCTCAGTTTAGGTCAGGGGAGTCTTCACTGGGCTATTAACTCAATTATATCAGTTCTGCCTCTCCAGCTCTCCCTGCAATTTATATTACTGACCAGAAAGTTGTGCTGGGAGAGTTATTTAATTAGTTTTTCAAGCTTTTTACACTTCTGGGGAATATAATAGCATAGAAGACATTAGAAGGAAAAAAAAACCCTGTACCACAGTTTCTTTTGCTGACTTTGGTTTTTGCTTAAATTGCTGCTTCTTCAGAATCTGGGGTGTCACTTACACATTTTAAATCAGGCAGTGATACTCCTAGTTCCATCATGGATTGTTTTATATTGCTCATGCTGGTTGGAGGAACTGGAATCATCCTGAGAACAGCCTCCTGTTGTTGCTGCCTTCTACAAGCCAGTCATACACTTCAGTCTGTATATGCATTTATTATCAAAAAAAGAGTCTATTCTTTTTTTCATAGAATAATCTTCTCCTGAAATAAGTTCCAAACTCAAGTGAAGCACTTCTCAGAGAAAGGCAACAGGAGACTTGCCCTCCTACTATTAGCTTAACACTATTGAAGTTAGTGACTTGCAGCAGCAGGAGAGAAGAAAATGAGAAATAAAATCATGATACTCAGCCTGTCAATGAGGAAGATGTGGATTCTTGGCAACATGTTTATGTCTGAAGGACTAAAATTTATCCTTTTTCTCATCTTTTTCAGACCTTTCCATCTGAGAAGTTGAAATGCTGTATGGTATTTGAAGACAAGAAGAAACTTGAAGAAGTAGGAAAATGGAAACTGCAACTGGTGATGAGATTTGTTGGCATAATGCTTGGTTCCAAATCCTTAGCCTGAAAATATAAGAACTGGCAGAACAAACCCACTGAGAAGATCAAGGTCTTTTCCAGGAAAACATGAAAAGCCAATACATTTCTAATTTCAGCCAGGGAAGGAGGTAATGCTTATTCAGGTTCTTTTAATGTTTAAAATATCAACATTTTTTAAATGCTATAAACAAACTTCTCCCAGATTCTCTTCTAAAGGAAATTTTAATTTGTTGAGTGTGCCATCAAAAACCAAAATGTATGCAGAAGAGTGAATACTGAAAAGCATAGGTGCTTGCTGGAAATTATTCAGTTGTCTTGGGTTCTGACTAAAAGCTTCTGGACAGCTTCACATTGATGATTTCAGAGATTTTCACTTCTGATCTAAAGGCATCTTGAAAAAGTCTGTCATGATACTGCACAACATCTCCTTGCTTCAGCATTGATAACAACAGCAGATTTGTAGACAGATGAGGCAATTTTCTGCACATTTAAGAATTTGAGAAGAAATTTCAATTAAATTTGATACTAAAAATGAGTCAAAATTAAAGTTGTGCTTGGAATCATGTTTAAAGTCAGCTAGCTTGGTTCTCAGCTGACTCTGAAACTCGTTTTCTTTGCAAAAGCATCACCTTTTATGAAGAAATGGACTTTAAAGGAGATGCTTTGAATACAAAAGAGGGGATGTTAGTCATTCTCTGTGAGGAATCATGAAAGAAATCTTGAAGGCATTCTACAGAGCACTGCAGGGGAGGGAAACTCAAACCTTCTGTAGACCTGAGTAGTGCTTGAAGTGAAGGCATTACCAGCAAAGGAAGAAGTGAGCCTCATGCAAGTCAAATGAAACAGGACTTGAGAGGGTAATTCAAAAGCACAGCAATGGAGATGGAAGGTGTCCTTACATGTAGAGACTCAGCCCACCTTCTGACAAGTGATTTCATCAGGGGTTGTACTTTAGGGCAACTGAGGCAGGTTTTGGCGAGTCAAAAACTTGTGGCAATTTCATCACTGGCTTTCAGAAGAGAGCCATTGTCAATCCTTTCACTTGAAGTTTATTCCTAGCCCTGGGTTGCTGATCTCCTACCCAACACTCCTTGTTTCCTTCAACCCAGTGGAATCCAACTAGGAAACAAAATTCTGCACAATCTTTCACCTTCAAGAGCACAGTTTGGAGGGTAACAATTTTGGATTGAAAAGGCAATCTGAATTTCACATTTCAAATCCTGTTTCTCCATACTTTACAATGCAGACAACCAGAAAAATAGGGAAAATATTCTTTATCGCACACCAAAAATACATCAAAATAATGAAACATTAGCAAATCACTCATTTCAGTGACTAGTTTGTCCAACAAGTATTTTTAATGACATTTACCTACTTTATAATAAATCTCAAATAGAGAACACGATTCACATTCTTCCACAGACCTTGAGGAGGTTGGAGTTTTCATTGAAAAGTTTAAAATACTACTCATCTTACATAAAAAGATAACAAAACAAAATCTCTGATAACAAAAGCCTGAAGAACTAGACACTTCCACCTATTAAATAGAAAGTGCAGTTCAATAGATTTGTTTACTCCAGCAAATATTCATGCTGAATTCATCTTACCACCAGAAAGTACCTTTCAAAAAGCACTCACCTAATAAAACAGCAAACCCATCTTACCTAATAGGTAGGTAAGTATAGAGGAAATAACCTGCTTTTTTGAAAGGCATTAAAAAAATATTCCAACCCAGCAGTAGCTGTTGCTTTCCTTGTTTTAGAGAGGCTTCAGATCCTTGGGAGCATTCAGCCATCATTACCTGCAAGCACAGAGCAGCACAGAGCAGGCTGAATGCAAAAAGCACCACAACCTGACAGGCTAATTTTTTTCCTTCTCAAAGCAGCAGCTCATCAACCTGTTTTTTAATAAGTCACTATCTGCATTTTCTTTTGGTTTATGGTTGCAGGCATCTCAAGCAATTAAGCAATTCCAGATTCTTCATCTCTAAGTAAATAAAACTGCCAAATGCAAGGAGGTGGAGAAAACAGCAAATCTGGGGGAGGGGACCAAGGATGTGTATATGTGACTCTAGAAAGATTATTCTATGACAAGTGACCATAAATTCTGCCACCTACACACAGGATCATCCACCCTCCTTGTTCTCTTCACTACTCTGTCTTGTTAGCACGTTACACAAAACTAATCACTAAGGAGCTCTAAGTGCTCTGCCTTTGCTTTAATTTTCTCATAAACATCATTAATTTTCTTTTCCACTCCAGTGTAATGTGGAATGGAAAGGCACAGGTTATCAATTACACTGCTGCATAATACACATGAAAGCTGCACAGGCAGTAAGAAAAGTCACCAGAGCACAGGGCCAAAGGGTAAACTTGGAAAGAATTCCTTTTCTTTGCCCTGTGGCAAGACCAGCTCTATGTGTGTTATTCTTGACATATATCTCTGCAGCCTGCTCTTAAAGACTTCAGAGTCTGACAGAGGTTTCAGTCTTTCCAAACTAAACTAGCATTTCAGTATCCAACCCTTTGAAAAGTCATCACATCACTGAATTTTCTTCACTTAAGTCTGCTCATTCTTGATTTACCAACAGCAGCCAGGCAAAACATGCCATTCCCTTCCAGCTTTCAACAGGCTGTAAACACGTGCAAAGGATCAATCTTCTCTTCTCCAAGCTAAAGAACACTGATTTGCTTCATCAGCCCTCACAGGTCATGTTTCCACACTCAAAACAACTCTCTTTTCCTCTCTTCACACAGTCCTCGATGGGTACACAGCTTTCTTGGATTTTGGTACCCAAATGCTCTAGGAGAAACCTTAAGATGCAGAAGAACTCGTTCATCCCCCTTCCCATGTTATGCATTTTATTTACATCCCCCAAGAGGGATGTATTATAATGTATTATGTATGATATTATATTTCATTCCTAGAAAAAAAACCAACCCAGATATTTCTGATCCCAAAAAGCATATGCATTCAAATCTACCCTCCCATGCATAATCAGATTGGGAATTTGGAACTGTTTAAGGCTTCTGTATGTATATTATACACAACAGCAGTGAGTATATTCTGTGTTAAACAAAGCTCTCACCACAATCCACAGAGTGATCCTTGAAAAGGTTACAAAAAGGGCTGTTACACAATGACAGTTTTTGCTGCTCTCCTGCAGTTCCTTCTTTCTCACAAGTTTTTTGGAAGGAGAAAATGTGACTACAATATTTCCAAAGGGGAAAAAAAAAAAGAATCAAGTTATATAAAATTTGTCTGAAAATTTGCTTTCCTCTATGTTCTAGTTTTC
Organism: Ceyx melanurus; assembly: GCA_024611195.1. Taxonomy (NCBI): domain Eukaryota; kingdom Metazoa; phylum Chordata; class Aves; order Coraciiformes; family Alcedinidae; genus Ceyx; species Ceyx melanurus. The sequence goes on along the minus strand of JANHGL010024852.1, from coordinate 43,801 downwards.
AGACAACAGATGGTTGAAACCACCATAAACCCTTATGATTTTACTCATTGCTAAAGGGATTTCTGTATTTCTGATGAACACTGCTGTTATTTTGCCCCAGCAGCACCTTGTCTTTGGATCTTCACCGTTTCTTCTGCCAACCTACGTTTCATACAGGATGCTTGGAAAATCTTTTATCATTCATAAGAACATTTCCCCACTTAACTCTGCTTCTTCTAGTCATTCTACCTGCTTGTTATCCTAGTTGTTAGCTATAAAGACACATGCCCATTAGCTTTGTCAGCCAAGCCAGGAACATATATTTACCCTGTGGCTTTGCTTGCCCCTACCACTCCTTACCCCATCTCACACCATTTACCAGAGCTGCTAACACTGCAGGTAGCTCCAGTACATACAAAAAGCTGATTTTCTTCAGCTAAAATATAAACAGAGGAAACCTATTGGGATCCAATTTGTCTCTTGCTGATGCAGGATGAGGAGCACTGCATCAGATATTCACTAGCTCTGCACCAGCTACAAAACAGTTGGTTTAACTGCACATCCCTTCAGGATGTGAGAGTTAAAAGCCAAGGCAAGCCTCTTAGCTTCAACTCTGGGGTTGCTCAGAGCCCCACCAGCCTCAGCAAATGTGGGCAGGGCAGGTGAAGTTTAACACCTGGCAGTGCCCTGAGTTTCAGCATGTTAAGTTGTCAATGGAATTAAAAGTAATCGTTTCAGCAAGTGGTTAGCACCAGCATGGGGATAACATAGGTGAGAATGTGACATACAGGAAACAGAGTCTTTGCTGGCTGGCTGTGGTAGGATAATCTGCTAAGAGATCAAGAAAGGAATCAGCTGGGAGTAGCTGCATTTTCTAGTGTGTAACAGTCACGTCCACACAGCAGCAGGGGAAAAGTTAGATTGATGCAGAATGTGGAGCCTAAGGGGAGACTGCAGATTAAACCATCCCAAGGAAGTGGAGATACATGTATTTATGTGAGGGTAGATCTTACCTTTCACTTTGGCTGCTGCACCAGCCAGCAGTGATTGATTTTTTATAACCATGACAAAGTAAGATCTAAGTTATCAAATTAATACAAAAGAAAACTGAAGGTTTTTATGGAATGTAGTGCTTTCCTGTACTTGGAAGTCTTGACATTGCCTTGCAGTCATTGATTTTTTTTCCCCAGATATTTTTCTTGCTAGAGATGCATGTACAGTTCATTGCACATTCTCCTGAATACCAGGAAGAAAATTCTCCACAGGTTTAGGAGTTTCTTCCCTTCATGGTAATGAGCATTTTTCCTTTAAAGCATTTCAAGGAAGCATCTTTTCATCAGTTTCACACCTGATACCAGAAATCTAGTCTAGCACCCATCCTGCCAGAATCACTCATGTTCTACCTGAGCCAGACCTTGGCTAGTCTGCCAGCCACACATCCAACTTCATTTTAAGAAAAGCTGTGTCATCTGGTTCAGTGGCTAAAATGGCAATTTGAAAGCTGGTTAAGGATACAAATATATCTCACATTTCCCAGGGATATCCTTTTCTGATCTGGCTGCTGCCCCTTAGCTCCTCAACCAAACTCATTCTATGATTTTAAATGGAAAATCAGGAGAGTGATGATGTCCTGAGACAGCCAGGCCAGACTGCAATGGAAACAAATAAGCTACTTTTAAGATGAAATACATTTACAAAGGGAATTGTAGGATGTGATGACTGTAACAGCAAGGCATAGGATTTGATCACCCAGGATGTGTTTTCTTGACTACAGACATAAAATGAGGAAGAATTGTTTTCCTCTCCTGCTTAGACAAGGTAAAAAGAAAGTTTCCTAAACAGAGAGCTACTACAGTGCAAATTCCAGGTGTGGGAGAGCTGCCTTCCTGTAACAGACAGGCTGCAAAGCTAAAGAGTGATTTAGCAAAGATGACAAAAAACATCTTAATTATAAGGTTTCATTTTAAATCTTTCAATCAGTGGAAAAACACTGCCAGAAATCCCAATTAGCTGCCTCACAAAAGCAAGCAATCTCTTCCCCTTTATGTCTATGTGACACTCAAAATCTCAATTGGTGTTTCAGGAATTTCTCTGCCTTTTTTGCTATGCTGCATTTTAGAAATAAAAACACTTTTTAAGTGTCAGTCAGGAAGCTACAAATCCAGCCCATCATAATGAGAAAAAAATGCAGCTCATTTTCATTGGAATTGCAGCCACCAGCCCAGAGAGCTGCCAGTTTCACTGCTCCCCCAGTGAAAGCCTGTCCTGGTTTGAAAGCAGAATAGCTAATTCCCAGTACTGCAGCACAAGGAAATCTCACTGGAGGGATTCAAATGCAGAGCATTGCTACCAGCTACACACAGGGGTGGACAGTAGGCATATTTATTACCCTTCCTGGAGAAAAAATAGCTCTTAATGTTATATTTTTGGTTTAATTCTCTTCACTCCCAACACCATATCAAATAGCTGCCATGTTTTTCATCAGTGAGACTAGACCAACTGGGCTTGAACAGCACTGAAAGCTGTTGTCAGTTCCAAAGTGCAGTGTTAGCCAAAATCCAAGCTAAGGTTTTGGACAGTTCCACTGCATCTAGACACATCTTTCAGCCACAGATTCAGTCTAGGAACTGTTAGGACTTAAATCTTATTTGCTTCCCAAGACCAGGGCCTGCTTTACCAGCACCAGAGCTGATAAGCAATGTGCAGCAATCCTGATGGACAAGTCTGAAGCAAAAACCTTCTTCTAAAAAGAAGAAAAAATATTGCCAAGACATGGAAAGGAAAAAAGGCAACTTTTCTTCCAAACTCAGGATAAAAATCTACACAATGGATAAGAAAAAAGCCCCAAAGAACATGGAAAACACTCCCCCTACTAAAGATGATCACACACACTCTGTTCTCTCTGCAATTCTTTATCTCAGCACTTGCTATCCATTTAAAAAGTGCCTTTTATTTCTCATACAACTGACTAGATGTTCAAGAGCAATTAGATAAATTTACAAGTAGCAGCTTGGTCTCATTGCTGGATTTTTTATTCTCTCAGAAGCATCATTTCCTACAGATGGCTACTGGACTTTGGACGCTGAAACATCAACCAAGAAATCAATCACTCCACCAAACTATTTTATTTTCTTTAAAATCTAAGTGGATATTGTCCCTGACTGCAGCAAACTAAGAGTTGAGTACTGCTAAGTACGTGCCTTCAGCTGCCACACAGCATATCCATGGCAACTACATTTAAGCAAGTTTATTTGATCCCACAGACACAGTTAACACTGTACTTTGTGTAATAAGGCTGGTTAGTTTCTAGTCTCCTGCTTAAACAACACAAGGATACACACTTAGGAAATCCAATCCAGTCACACTCAAACCAGTCACACTGGTAAGGGACCCCTTCCCACACCTGATCTGCCCAGTGAGACAATGAGCACCAAGAAATCACTCTGCTCTGTGGATAAAATTGCCCAGTAGTAATATGAATATAAAGCAAGAAAGCAAAGCCCTGCTACATTTTTTTTCCTAGTGGTTTGGGGTGATACTGGAGGTTTCTGCAGGTCTCTGCCTCTGACTGAAGCTTCAGTTTTGAAGAAAGAAAATGAAACATGTAATTCCTACATGATTCTAGGGTTTTTTGGAGCTTTGACTGAGGATTAGCTGCTGGATGTTGACTTCAAACTCTGCACACAAAACACTTCAATCTCATAGAATTGCCTTCAGTTTGCTATTTAAAAAGAAAACCAAAACAAACCACTATAAAATTGAAACAAGAAGTACAAGCAATCTATTCAGTATCTGATAATCTTTTCTAGCAACTGACAGCCTAGTTAGAAATCAATTCCTTGAAACACACTGTATCAGAGTTCTTACTTATGAATCTCTTGCATAGCTTGAGTCTGAGAATTTGTTTCTTGCAAATATTAAAACATGTCAGAAGAATAAGATTTAATTCCACTGAAATGTACAGTCCATCTAACTTTACATCTCTGTGCTGTCATTGTACACTGCTCTTCATTCTCTCAGAAATAATGCTAGTTTTTCATCAAACTGAAAGCCTTGTTTGCATTCACTCCTTGCATAACACTTGCCATCATTCAACATTAATTTTTAGAAAACAAGGATAAGGTGGCTAGGCCTGATTAGAGCTAATTCTACAAACACATCACTTCATCCTGAGAAAACAGATGACACTGTGTGTATAAAATATATTTCAGTATCCATTCCTCCATTCTGTGTAAAGAAAGATCTTGTATTCCACACTATCTCAGAAATGAAATGAAAAAGCCTGTTGTTTTCTTCACCATTGCCATTAGCTAATAAAAATGAGCCTGTCAGTAAATAGCAGCTGGGGATGCTCACATAGATACTATAGGTTGCTGCTCACATAAGTTACTGTGGGCTCCTAACTTAAAAACAGCAGCCTAGAATCATTTCTGTCAGACCTTACACATGACCTTTCTTACTAGAAGCTGGACACACAGACATCACTGGTATTTGAAGCACCAAGAAACAGCTAAAATGATGAAACAACAACTTGGGAAGCACAGAACCTGTGTTGCTTCCTCTCCTCAGTGCAATAACCCCTGGTCTCAGCTGCCCAGACCTCTCTCTAAGGCACATCCCATTTATCTACAAGTCTTTCCAACAGAAGATTCATGAAAGAAGTTTCCCAGAAGTTTCATGAAACTATTTTAGTGGAGAGGCAGAACACATGTGAAATCAGACTGAAGCTTGTGCCAGCTGAAAATGAAAATATTTACCTGTAAAGCCTTGCTTGGCTGAATTCCATTCCTACAAGTATATGGAATTAAGATACAATATACTTTGTCTGACATATGTCTCATTTTCTGCAAGCTAATGAGCTTTTTTCATTCCCAAACAGCAAATTGTTCAAGTGTCCTTAAAACTCAGAGTTAATTATGCAAAATGTAAATTGAGACTAAAGCAGCCACCCACTGGGTGTGCAAAGGGAAACAGAGCTATTAACATCAGACTCCTGAACATCTTAGTTACAGAACTATGCTGGAGGGGAGAAAGAAACGTTCACTGTTTTCATACCTTCCTCCATCTCCTCTGTTTCCTTCCCTCTTCTCTTCATGGTCCTGGAAAGAGTTGTATATTTGAACAAGAGCACTGTGTTCCAGCCTAAAATCCCTTTAAAATAGAATTTTAACTGCAGAATAGACATCATGTAAAAGAAACAGAATTCAACCATCAGGCAGGAAAATGTCCTTATTCTAGTGCCTTCTTTTCAAGACTCTCACCTGTGCTGGGAAAATAATGAAAAAAAATAAAGAAAAAGGAATTTACAGAAATTATGGGGGATTTATGAGTTTATTCAACACTTAGCCAAGAGCTCTCTCCCATTGCACAGAGCAGAGAACCATGAAGTAGAACATCCATTTAGCTTTATTAAGTTCTATTAAGTATATTACGTAGAAGGAACTAAATTACTTATCATAATAAAGCCAGATGAAGTGATGCTGAATTAGACTTTGTGCAAAAAAAACCTACTAGTATCAGTGGTTTTCCAGCTCAGTAGCTTTTTCTCATCTCTGCATAACAAGACTGCCATTAAAATGATGAGGAAGATGACAAAACTTTTTATCTTCTGTGCTGGCAATGAGAATTCCCCCATGACATATGACAATTGGCAATTCACACACAATATTGCCAACTGGTGACTCATCAATTAACATTTCAGAAGCATTCTGAGTGTTTTGTTGCTTTAATAACCCCCCCGTGCCAAAGAGGGGGAAACTGTCACTGATTTGCTCTGTTGAATAAAATACCTGGGCTTTTGCTTCCATTTTTGCAACCACAAAAATGATAAAATTCCAATTTCATTTGCAAGAGGCTGTCTCGTGGGCTATGCAGATGGGTAACTAAACCTCTTTGCTGCAAACTCCATTTGGGTTTCAAGGGCTTGATGACTGAGCCATGGTGTTCTGCACTGTTTTCATTACCTGAGGATCAAAGGAGAATGAAAGGCAATCAAAACCTGCTCTTAAAGTGCCATAAAGTTTTGATCTGTTCTCATCACCCTAGAAACCTGCCCACCTTACAGCTTTCAGCAGATGTGACTTGACACGATTTAGCCCTAATCGTGGCTCTCTCACCATAACCACTTTGCCAAGCTGCTTTCTCCAGGACTGACAGCACATTTGTGGGACCAAAACCACCTCTCCTCATCCATCCCAGTTCTCTGTGCAAGCCAGCAACAGATGGTCACATCCCTCCTCCGAGGAAAGAGACATCAGGGAAGGAACAAAATGTCACCGAGCTGGTGTTTCCCAGGGCAGCAGCATCCCCTGGCTACCCTAATGGCTCTGATCTCAGGCCAGAGTCAAATCACCCCTCCAGAATGTAGAAAGGGACAATCCTCTGCTAGCCATGGCTCGGCTTTTCACTAACAGCAGACCAAGCACCGACAGTACTGCAGCTGAAGTTCTTTTTATAAACATCACCTCACCGTCTCCTGGGAACTTTCAGGTGAAAGGGTTGTGCAGCTAAACACGCTCAAAAAGTCCTTTTATGAACAAAGGTTACTTTTAAAACGGCAGGCAAGGTTTATTCTGACTGCTGTTATCAGAAGAGCAAAGGACTAAAGACCTTCCAAACAGCAACAAATTAGCAAGTCGCTCATTTCCAAGTTTGCTTTTCCACACCCAGGTCTTCCGAGGTTCTTGTGTGCTCAAATCTCAAGGACTACATGCCAGACAGTGTAAATTCAGATTTTGTGGGTTTCAATCCACATACCTTAAAGGTCTGGGAATCCTGTGCAGCTGATGGAAACCTGTGCTCTCCCCTCCTCTTCCTGGTGGTGCCGGGAGCCGCTGGCCCAACGCAGGCAGGCAGCCCCTCCTGCCTCTCCCTTGCCAGGGTAGTGATGTTGCCTCTGAGTCTTAGGGGAACTCTCCTTGGAAAAGGTTGGTTTCCCACCCCTGGGAACAAAAACGACCTTCAAAATATCTACGAAGATACCAGAGGAGTCCCAGTCTGCAAAACCTGTTGGGGAAACAGTCATCTGTTGGACTTGATCCTGTGATGCAGCAAACCCCACTGCTCTAGGGAGCTGGTTTTGTAACAGCCAAAGCAGAATTTTAGGGAGCAGAACACTGAAGCTGAAGGACAATCATTGTCAGGAGCACATATTAATGTCTCTCTCCTTTCTAAGCACTTACCATTTACTATTTCAGACTTAAAACACACTATTTTGTATGTTCAAAACAGTGGTTATCATGTGAAGGAAAAAAAGCCCCACAGTTTGATATGGTCAAGTATAAACTTGACTGTATTAAACCAACCTGCTGCAAAGATACCTTGAGGTGTCACCAGTACCGACTGGGACAAACATACTGGAGGGGTGAAGATACTCTGGATGCTTCTAAAGCTTCAGAAGGTAAACGTTCATCATTAAGATGTTGTGCACAAACCCAGTTTCTATTTCTCATAAAGTGTATTGTTCATTGCACCCACACATCACCACTCTTACATTTTATACTGGAAACAGGATTCTGACGACCTAACAAATTGAAAGATCTGACCCATGCTGGGGGTTGAGGAAACGAGCGAAAGTTCTCTGGAAAAAAAAAGTACCCGGAAGCCATGAAGCGAGAGATTAGAGAGAGAGAACGGGAATCCCGGGCACCGCCCCCGCCTGCAGGACAGTTCTTGGAACAACAGCACCATCCTCTGCCCAGGTGGCGAACGGCACCGCCCGCAGCGACCGCCCCCCCCCCCCCCGGGAACGGGAATCGAGTCGCTCCCTCCATGGATAAAGATGAACCTGCGCTTTATTTGCTTTTGGAAGGCACTGCCAGGACGGGAGGGACAATTCTCACTAGATAAAGAGGGCACAGGTTACAGGTGCCCCCCTCAGGTGCAGCTGAGAGGGCCGTACCCAGGAGTGCTGCTCCCAGCCAGGCGCAGCGGGGGAATTCCACTGGAGCTTCAGAGCATCTCTTCCAGGGGCTGCATTTTAAGAACAATGAATGTGTGGCTGCCTTCGGAGAGCACCAAGCAGCACCGCATCCCTTCCCGCCGGCACCAGCTCCGTCCTCGCCACAGCCCCTCCCGTCCATAGGCGGGGCCCAGAGGCTCCCAGCGGCTCCCAACAGGGGGTGACTCGCCCAGAGGCCCCTCCAGGAGGCTGCAGCATTTCTGCTGGTGCTTTGTGTACCAGGGCCCAGAGTAACCACGACTGACAGCTTTCCTGAGTCAAAGAGATGAAAACAGTCATTTGCAAGTCAGAAACACACCATCAGTAGCAATGAACTACAGATGCTGGACAGGCAAGTTCCCCACAGAGTGATTTTTAGTCATATTCCACTTACCTATTCCAGGCTCTGGAGTCTTTTCAACCACATAATTTTTAACAGTCTTTTGGAATAATATTTTTTTCCTTCCATTTAAAACTTGCAAGACACAGAAAGGATCCATTTCAGAGAAGGAAGTTATTCTTTCTGATGAAAACATGTTCTGCAGCAGCCACCTCACCTCTACTTGAATGCCGAATGGAGGGAGCTCTGTTCTGCCCAGTTTAGGCACTGCAGTTGGGATTTCACATTAAAACAAATTATTTTATTTAAAGACCAGACAAATGTACAGCTATGGTCACAGCAACTACTTTGTGCATGATTTTTATCTTGGCAAATGCTACCTCCTAAAAAGAGAAAGAAAATAATCAAACAAACCCAAAGAAACAGCACCCTATTTTCTGTCATTCACACAAACAGCTCAGATAGATCTAGACTAAGTCTTCATCCATAAAGGCTCAAAAATCTTTTATGTACATTTGGATTAATTTTTAATCAGTTTCTCTACATCTGGATTCTGCCTCAGCCTCCCTGACAGCCAAATAAAAGCAGAAATGTCACAATTAAGACACTGTCACGAGATTCATGCAAACTTATGTCAAGCACCATCTCCAACTTCACATTCAACCTCAAATGTTTTGAGTCTGTACTGGCAGAAAGCAATTTGAAGAATCCCTCTGTAGCACCCTGGGGGTCTTGTGATCCCAGGTGCAGTTTGTGATGCAAACACCAAACCAGAGCAGCTCAAGTGTCTGTCTCCCTGGCCACAAAATTCCTTTCCAGCCTGAACACATTCCCAGCCCTTCCCTCCCCAGATGTCCCAGTGAGTGGAGGGCATCGGGCTGTTGCTGTGTGGTTGGATTCTGCCAGCCCAGGGCCCTGGATCAAGTCACCCAAGGGGTCAGAGCTTCAGTACCAGCGCGTAGGCGAGGCGGGAACACGCAGCCTGAAGAGGGCAGGATTGCAGCAGCTGGAGCCGCGGTGGAGCTGCGAACCGCACCCACGGCCGTCCCGCAGACAGCAACGACTGCAATTCAGGCGCGGGAAGAGCAGAGAGCACCTAACAAACAACAAACCAACCAAAAAACTCGACACCAAAACAAAACAAGCCTCCCCCCAACAACAAAACAACCAACCAAATAACAAACAAACAAAACCCCAACCAGTTGTGCTGGTTTTAAGTCTTCAAGTCTGATACTTGGACACAAGGTGAAAGTTTTAAAGCTCTTCATCTGTGAAGAATCCATTTCAACAGGACTATTAAAAACAGTTTCTACAGCTGATGGATGTGACTACCCCTAAGCCAAGTTTAGAACCATGGTGTTTAGATCTTATAATGCATGAAACAGTGTCTTTATTCTCCTTCACACACATCAACTTGATTTTCAGAGCCAGATGAAGTGGGGAACTGAAGGCAGCCTATCTAGCAGGCTCCTCTCACCCTGCTCCCTGCTAACCTGATGGAAGTGGTGCTGCAAATCTGCTCTGCCCTGGCACTTGGAAGCAGTGAATCGTATGAAAGAGAAAACAGAACTTTGCCCATTAAAAACCACAGACAACTCTGCTGAGAGGGGAAGAAGTTTATTGGTCCTTTAGATTTCCAATGCTTGCTTGTATTGCATTCAGCAAATGTTAGATACAAAGGATACCTTTCCTTCATCTGCAATGTTAGAGCTTAACATTCCCTGGAAATGTTAAGGAATAAAAGCAAAAAAAAAAAGATATACTCTTTAGTGAAATACATGATTTTTTTTTTTTCCTATTTCAGCAAAAGACTTGCAAAGAACTGGGTTCTGTGCTCAGGGCTCTGGCATACATAAGAAGGCACTTGAAATTCCTGGAAGCTGGGAGTCAGGAAGAGGAGGGATCAGCTATCACTTGGATACCAATACACTTATTTATAATAAGCTCAATGCTCATGTAAATCCAAATGGCCACAAAGCAGTAAGATACCAAAAAACTTAGCTGGACATGCTAAAAAGGGCTGCAAAGCTGGAGTACAACAAATCCCTCGTGTGACTGGACATCACTCGTCGTCTCCAGCACAGAGGAGCAGCAGGGCTTTCCTGTAGTCCCCAGATGTATCTTTCTGTTAATATAACAGACCAGTCACCATGAGTCACAGCCACGGAAACACGAAGAAAAGCAGCAGCCAAGGAGGACTCCAAGAGATTTCACATTTGTCCCACCCACAGGAAATCCACTTGGATGACTCTCCACTCAGGAATGATGCAAGGAAATTCTTTGTGTCTTTTGTTAAAGCTGTATTTACACAGACAGACTTTCAGAAACACAAAGACCTCCAAAGGCTTTGCCAGAACTGAGCTACCCATGGCACAAAAAGCACCAAAAGCAACAAGCTGTAAACGTGCAGAGGGCACCTGCCAGCCCCTGGAAGGGCCCCAGCCACAGAGTGAGTGTCCAAAGCACCACCACCCAGCCTGATTGAGAGCACAATGTGAGGGATGAGAACAGAAAATCATCAAAAGCAGCACTTCAGAAATAAAACAAAATCAAATCAAAAAATTCCTAGAGGGAAAAAAAAAGAAAAAAACCCAAACCCAACATATTTTGGCTTCAACTTCACTGCAACAGCTGGTTCAGGATTTCTTGCTGCCTCGACCCTTCCTGCACCTTCCCATCCACTCAAAGGAAATGATGATTCAGACTGATTCACAGTGACATGCTTTCCACTTGGAAATGATGCAAAAGTTTCCACACCACAACCCAAGGCTTGAACTTCAGCTTCACAGTCATTTCAGCTCCCAGCCCCAGTATTATTTCTGTGGAGCCAGCACCCTCCCTGAAGCACTGAAACTCTGAAGGAACCCGGACAAGGAAAAGGGAAGGAGGCAGCAGCTAAAAATGGCACATGAGTAACTGTCATTCAAGAAAACCACATCTGCTCTCCCCAGTGAACACTGGAAAGAAACCTTTTGTTTCTCATAGGAAGTGTGTCCCCCCTTAGTGACATGGAGTAGCATTTCCCACCACTGCTCCCAGAGTGCCCTGTGCTGTCCAGCTCAATTGAGGAATACACAGTGGAAAGTGACATCTCCATCACCCCTGTGTCACCTCACATCAGAAGAAGCATTTTACCTGAATCATTTGCTGCAATGATTTTGCAAAATTCTTTCTGAATTCTTGTCTAATATCCAGCAGATCAATTTCACTTCTTGAAACCATGACTCTGATCAGGGTTTCATCATCAGTGCCAGCCCCCTGGGGAGAAAAGTGTAAATCATGTTAAAATATGAGTTTGTTCTGAAGAGATACTGTGGCAGAACACACACAGACAGCCAGGGTGGGACACTGAAAGCACCAAGTGCAGCAAGTGGTGTCTGAAAACATTCCTGTTTTACATTTCTACTCCAAAAGAGAGGCTACTTGGGAAGTGCAGTCTCACAGGACTGGAGAACAGAGGCTCACTGATGCAAGGTGCTCTAATCCCTGGACTTCTGTCAAGTGCCACATGGTCAGACCTCTTATCCCACATCTCACCTCATGGGCTTCAACCATGAGCAACCATGGAAGTTTAAAACAATCCACTTCCAAAATTACATGGGAGCAGTAGCTGGACACACAACCAGAATCACAATCCAGTCACCTCCCAGGACAGACTTGGCACAGCCCCCAGATCATCTTCAGCCTAACATCCAGGGTCACTCAATCCACCAACTGGGTGTAATATTCTTGGTTAGCAGCTAAAAATGCCCTAAAGCTGCTCAAAAATGATGAGCCCAGAGCTTTCTGAGTAGGATTTGACCTTAGAATCTGGGAAAAAACAGGCTCTGCCCCACCTAATCACAAAAGCAAACTGCTCTTTGTACAACTTTGTCATGCCAAACTGATAAACTGTAAGTGCAAACTCTTCTGCCCAAGTAATAATTGATGGAGATCTTTCTTATCTGAAGTGTTTAATGATTATTTATATGAAAAAAAAAAGACTTGGGGATCTCACCAGCAGACATTCATCAGGCCCCCTGCCTTAGCACTGTACAAGACTAAAACCTACAGGAAAAGATTTTCTATTGCATTCTTTACAAAACAAAGCCTTGTAACATAATCCTCCTCATGCAGCTCAGCACACTGCTAGAAAAGTTTGCATTTTCCACCTGAACCTTATTTTAGGTTCCCATCTATAAAGACAGGAAAGCAGCTTTTACAAATTAAGCTATCATTTCATCTCTGTTCATTGCTTCTCATGCTGACACCTCATCAACACGACCATCTGGTGACAAACATACTTCAGTGCTTTTCAGCAAGGGGAAGGGAGGATTCTCCAAGGAAGCTGAGAACTTCCCTGGAAACAACAGGTTACCTACCTTGGGCTTCATTAGCATCAACCACTGTGAGTTACAAAATAGTTTTCCCTGCTTATCTCTTCCCATCCAAGAGAAGGTGAAGACAACAGAAACAGCTGAGTCTCTGGTGGGATTCCCCTGCAGAACCTTTGCAGCTGTTTAAGCCTCTTTCCCTCTGAGGAGTTTTTCCTTCTCCAAATGGGATGGTGAGTCATCAAAATGTGTTTCCAAGCTAATTGCCCCTGCAGCCTGCAAGTACTCGTCTCCAAAGCACAGAGCACCCAATCTGCACTATCTACTATTTAGCTTTTGGTCACCTTTGCTTCCTCAGTAGCCACCACCTAAAGACATGGCAGTTTTTGTTCAGCTAAAGGTGCCCAGAGGTCTAGTCAGACATTTTCCAGTGTAACAAGAGCAATTCCAAAAGCAGCTGAGGAGAGCCAATGCTTCCTGTAGAAGATTCAAATTCACTAAGAACTTGGAATTAAGCTTAGGAATTGTTTGTATCCTCTGCATTCCCCAAACCTTCTGCAGCTGCTTAGTGCTGCAGTATCCTGTTGGCATTCCAGTGAAAGAAGAAAGGGTGTGGAATTGAAGCTGGAGAGGATGGACACACAGAAAACACATACATACCTTCATGGAATAATAGAGAGTCTCAGCAAAATAGGCAGGCACACTTCGGATGCATTTCACTGGAAAAAGCAAAGGACAGACATTCCTGATTACTGGTCAAGACAGGGCAATCTTCCACTGTCAGACAAGGAGTGTGTTGCTGGATCCTCCTCTCCAGGATGGACAATTAAGCAGAGAGCTGTCAGCTAGTTGGCTCCTCTACTACAAGTCTTTGGGTTCTAGGAGTTAGAGTGCACAGTGTGTTTCTAACAGACAAGAGACTTGTGCTAGTCAAATTCTACCCCCAGTTGCAAATCCAAATCTCCTATGGCATCATCCCAAATGAGATGCCATGAACACAGGCAGAGGTTTGTCTCCCTGGGATAGGGCTGCACGTGACAGACAGAATGCAGCTCAGCACCCCCTGGACCACTTCACCCCACCTCAACATCTAGTAAAGAATAAAGTGCAATGCTCTAGATACAAAAGTAGATGCTTCAAAAAGGAGCCACTTTTTCATGCCACATCCTTGAGCAACTGCAGCTTAGGAGGGCTGGGAGTAAATGCAGGAGGGCAGCTCCAGATGTACTCAAACTGAATTACCAACTGCCAAAAGCAGCTTCTCCAAGTCGCCCGAGGTTTCACGGTCAATGGTCTCCTCGATTTGAAAGCCAGAGATGGTCATGTACTTGTCAAACACTGCAAGACAAAGAGTGCCTGTCAGGCCAGCAGCCACCACTCCTCCCAGTGCCCACCCACTACAGGTGAACTCCACCTCCCCAGCCACAGCTCAGATGTGGGTAACACTGAATTTTCCAACCTACCCCTCCTTAAATGGGACACGCTTCGCGTGCCCAGGATGGTGATGAATTTTTCTTCATCTGTTCCCCACTTCAGCTCCCCAGCTCTAAACAAAACCTGTTGGCAATCCAAGAGAACAAACCAGTAGCATTTTTCTGTGTCCACACACCCTGTTTGTCTCACTCTAAGGAGCATTAAACTTATTAACAAGCTGTAGCTGGAGGGAAAAACACCAAATAAAGTTGCCAAGCACGGAACTGACCTTAGAAAGAAAGAAATGATAAATTCTGCAAGTGCCTGTGAAAGCATTTACATGAGTGATACTGCTTCAGGCCCTAAAATTCACTGTGCACATAATTCCTTTCATATGCCTGAAGTTTTCTGAAGCTGTGATAATACAGGAGATAAAACCCATTTCCAATCCTGTTGGTTTTGTTGGGTTGGGTTTTTTTCCCCTTCTTTTAAATCAGCCTAGCAAAGCTGCTTGAGGACTCAGGTCAGTGGCAGAGCCACTTGGCCCAGGAGGAAGTTTTCCAAGAAGGAGGGGAAGATGGATTTAGAAGCTATTGGAAACACAATTTATGAGCTGCTAAATTCTTAGTCATATGAAACTAGATTGTAATCATTTAATTGTTTTGCATATTCATTGCTCTTCAGGCAGTCTTTCTTCAACACAATGACCAGGCTATCATCAGCACTTAGGAAGGTAAAGCACCTCTAAAAGCCACAACAAACAACAGGAGGGTGAAAAAAAAAACAACAAAATATTACATTAGTTCTTTTTTTCTGATACTCAGAAGCTTTTTTCCAAATCATGCTGAACACCATGTAAGGAGAAACATTTGCACATATCATACTATAGTATTTTTTTCTCCCTCCTCAGTGAGCAGAGACAAGCAAACAGGTTACCATTTACACCACCATTTATACCAGCACTCTCCATCCAGCAGCAAAGGTTAAGTCCCAGAACAGCCTTCAGAAACACCAGGGGAGCATTTCTTAGAGATGCTAGAAGTTGTGAGGGACATTTCATGTGAGCTCAAAGCTTTTACCTGCCTTTCTTTCAAAAAGTCATATTCACAAGCTCTTCTAAAAAGCTGTTTTATCCTTCAGGCTTTCTCAGAACTTCTTGCAAGTTCCCTGCATATTCACACTACCCACAGTATGAATGCCTGTTCCTCAACTGCTTTGAATAACTATCTAGTAATAACAGACCAAACTAAAACCACCAGTGAGGAAAAAGGTTGCCCTCTAATGTATCAAATCATTCCCAGAATCTCTCATTCATCAAGAGAAACCATGGGAAGCCAAAAATAATCTTATATTTGCACAGTCACATACCTCAGTTCTGACCATCTGGACCTGGCAATAACAATTGGAAAACTCTCTGAATCTGTTCTGAATCAGCTATGGGAGATGTTGGACACAGAGATAAAGATAAACATGACAGAACACTTCTCTGGTGGGGTCCCAGCCCAAGCCAAAGGTGCAGAACAAACCACAGAGACCATTTAGAAAGCCAAGAGTTGTTCCAGCATTTACACATGGAGCCTCCTGAATTGAGATGCTCAGTTAAACTCCACTAAAGAAGCCTGCCCAGGCCTGTGGTTCAGTGGTTTCCTCAACTATGTAAGGCCAGCTGAGGGCAACACTGACACCAATTCATGAAGCAGCCCAGTTCAGGACCTAAACATTTGCCTCACTAATTTTCAAGCTCATTTCCACAGATTAATTTTAATAGCAGGAGAACAATGGTTTCTGAATTTCCATAATAAAGGACAGGCTTGTGCCAGTAAAATACATTTTGTCACATCTGTCTCTCCAGCTTGTCTTGACACCAGAAGAATGTTTTACTGATCTGGAATTCTGCTTTTCCTCCTTGTCACCCTGATTTTCTTTCATTTCAACCCACAATTTAGAGAGGGAAATGTCTAGCCCAGAGTGATCTGAAATAACCAAGCAGCAATATGCAGTAAATGAGTCCTGCCAGCAAACAGCTGAACTATTGAGCACCATTACAGCTAACAACAAAGACAGCAGCACCCAGCAAGGGGATTCCAATGTACTGCTGGTTTTCCTTCTCCTGACTAGAGCAGAGGTTTAGTGATCAGTGACAACCTCACACACAATCTTCAATGGCAATATGAGTGCCTAGAAACTTTTCAGAGGCAATTTTTACATTGTCATTCACTCACCTGGGCATCCTGCTCAACAAGAGCCTCATCAACTCTGCCATCAGGATCTCGGTTTGCCTAAGGGAATTTTAAGAGCTGTTAGACTGAAGAATCAACCAAAAGCTGAATCAAAAAGGATTATATTGAACCTGTGAGAGTTACTGTGAAAAGTCAACCCCTAGTGCACCCTCTCCAAAATCACCTGAGTGTCCCCTTGTGGAAGTCAAGGTTCCCTTCTCCTGCTATGCTCAGCAGCATCACGGGAGCTTTTTCAACTCAGGGATGTGGACACAGCTCAAGGCTCACCCTTGAGGGAAGTCAAGGGAAAGGGGTTTGGTTCCAGAACCAATCCTGCCTGCCACCAGGTCTATCTACCCCAGCTTAGTAAGCAGAAAGTGACATCAGGAGTGCAGCCCAGACAGGAGAGGAGAAGCACCTGCCCACGCATGGAGATACCAACCTGCAGCAGGACCACCAGCAGCCTCTGAAAATGGCCTGATGTTTCTCCTGTGATCTTGTCCTCCAGGTTGGACTCATACTCTGCAAAAGAGCAATAGCTACTCACCACCTGGCAGAATTCCTCATTATTTTGCAGAGAAAGCAAGGAAAAGTAAAGTTAACTTGACTTACAGCTTGGAGAATCATTGCTCAGAAAGAGCTTTAACAAGGCCAGATTCTGCTTTCACTTAGGTTTAAGATTCTAGTAGAAGAGGTGCAGAAGAGCATCTCACACCCAGCATCAGGAGCAGATCACTCAAAATATTTTGAAATACAAAATGACATGCACAGATTCAGCTCTTTAAGGAACTGAAACATGAATAGATCTGGAGTTAGGCTAAAAAATGGCAGCCTCACAACTGATGAGCCCAGAAAACTCTACTACTTAGAAGTTTTGCCCTTGGAGGTTAAATTTTGCCTCAAACATTATTAGGGCATCAGAATGTATTGTGTGTCTGGAATCTGCATAGAGGGAAAAGTAATTGAACTAAACACTGCCTTAAAAAAACAACCTAAAATCCCAGGTGAAAGCACATACTCCTGTGCAACCAAAAGCTGCAGAATAGAACATTGAGCAAAAGGGAAAAAAAAACAAACCAATAACCCACAAAATTTCTGTTTCTTTATATGAGACCAGTTTTCTAGCTCCCAATTACTCAAAGTCCCCTTTCAGTCCAAGGGATGAAAACAATGGGCAAAAGAAAGAAACGTGTTTGAATGAATTTGAACTATAAAGCACAAACCACCATGACCTGCAGTCAGATTTTAGTTTACAATCCAAACTCTAGTTTCATTCAATATGAAGTTTTGCAACAGAGCAAAACAAAACTGGACACGTCCATCAGTTCAGACTTTACCTGAAAGTTGAGCCAAATTCACATGAAAAGAAGTAAACAGAGACCCTAGAACTGTAATTTATACAGATCTTTACCTTCCTGATAAACCTGTTTAATATTCTGCACTTCTGGTGGTGTTCTGGAGGCAAGAATTTCAGTCAACACTTTCTCGTTGGTTCCTGCTCCCTGCAGGGGTGCAAATAAAAATCAGTTGGTGGAGGAACAAGAAGAAGAGAATTCCCTTCCAAACACCCAGAACTTCTAACCCAGTTGATAGAAGCTGCTGTGCTCTATTCCCAGCAGGCACAACAGGCACTCTGCACTTCCACAGGGATATAATTTCCAGGAGCCAAGCCTGGAGGGTGTTCCCACAAGCCTGAGTCTGCTTGGCCTGTAACAGGCCAGTGCTCTCCATGCTTCTAAAGCAGTCCTTTCACAAAGGCAACACAACTCTGTGGATCTTTTTGCTTCAGCCTGTTATTTCCAACCCCTCCTGTGAGGAAAGCTGGCTGACCAACTGCATGCACAGATCCAGCTGCATCCTAAGCTACCCAAAATTCACCTCTCCCTGGCTACATGTAACCATTGCAAATACAGATTGTTTCAGGAACACAGCTCCTCACCAAGCCAGTCAAGCACACTGGGGTTAGTTCCCATCTTAAGCAGCAGCAATGAAAATGGACAGGACAATCTTCTGTGCAGCCTCAATGCTCTTAGCAGAGCTGTTATCTTGCACTTCAGCCTCTGCTATCACATCTTCTTCACTGTTATCATGCACCTTGGCTACACTGCAGCACATCTTGACACCTTCTCCTGTGCAGACACATGCTCTGAAATCCTATTATTGTGTTTAATACTGTTTTTTTGACAAGAACAAAAGCACTCTTGTTTCACTATCTCTATTTCCTCCCCCTACACCCACTGCTCTATCATTCCTCTGTCAGTCTATGACTCCCAAGTGAACAAGGGGAGCCTGGGAATTCATTCTTTTCCTTGTAGTCAACAAGGCTTTTATCAGTTTCTGTGTCAGGTGTCATCCCCCCTTCCCCCACTGCATATAAAGACATCACAGAAAATTTCCAGCACTAAGGTTCCTGTTGTCTGAGGTTCTGTTTGCTGGGTTGTGGGTTCACAAGCACTACCTTGCACTGTTGACTAAAGCCTACATATTAACCCATTGGACATCAAGGATCTTGGGAGTTTATGTGCAAGTGCCACCCAACCAAGCACTCCCTGACACTAGTCAAGTTCAATGGCCTCTACTTTAATCAATAGGTTCTGTGAATTTTCCAGGGACATCCAATTCCTGAACTGCCACAGGCTGATGATATCAGGCAGGGGTGACAAAGGGGAAAAGAAAATAAATTTTAAATAATAGGACCATGTGGAAGAAAAGGTAATAAAGTATCTACACAAGCAGACTGTAAATGGCTTATCTACCTGGCCTTCCCAGAAAGGCAGTAAATGCATTCAGCTGAAATGAACCATGTGCAGCCTTTGCACACAGCTGTACAGCTATAAAATCTAGGCTGCTCACAGCAGACAAACCAATGTCCATGGGATTCAGCTCTGCACTTGAGCAGTTAAAAGAAATTAAAAGCAACATGCAGATCTGCTTGTATTGAAATCAGAAGGAACAAGTCTTGTGCTATGGAGACTTTAATCTGCATATACAGTGACACTGTTCTCTTAAAATTAAATAATTTCTCATGAAAATTAATTTCCCATGAAGCTTTATACAGGCTAAGTTTCTAAACGACCTCTGATGACTTATTAGGATGAATAAGAAACCAGGCAAATCTCTGGCATTAGCAGTAATAGCAGGTGTTAGAATAACATTCCTATTTAAAACCAAACCAAAACAAAAAAGGCTACTTATGATGGCATGCATTCCTAAAAAAAACCCCAAAACAACAAGAGATCAACCAAGATTCCACACAATGCCCCAGTTCCCTCCCTTCCTCACCTTCATGGCATGCTTCAGTGCATGAGCATCAAAAAGATATGCTGGTCTCATCAAAGACACCATCAGTGTTTCAAACTTGCCAGTGAGCTCTGATTTCATGTCATCCACAAGATCCTAAAGCAGAGCAAACAGTGCTGGAGTGAACAGGGACTGACCATTCTCAACTGGTAATACATCTGTCTGCAAGCCAGAGGACTCTGGAGACACAGAAGGCACAAGGTTGTGGTTTAACTGGTTCCTGAACTGAAATGCACATAGCCAACTAAGGCAGAAAATATCTGGGCATTTGGGACACCTGACACATGCTGTGATTTATTCATTTTTCATCAATTATATTGCTTTTCACTGTATTTGCTATTTGAAACCAAGCTTACCCAGGCAGAATGTGAAAGGATCCAACAATGCCAGAAGAGAGAAACAAGCTGGTTTTGCTTTGGACTCACTCATGGCTTTCTTCACTAACAGGAGTTTCTGTTCTTCTGTGGTTATTAGGATGCTTCTTTCTATCACATTTTCTAGCTCTAGAAAATTCTTTTCCTGCTATAACCTTACACTGCAGACCTCTCATCAAAATACTTGAGAACTCCTTCCCTAGCAAGAACAAAGTCAGTAGAAGCATACTAACAGGAAACTATAGGTGGGGTTTTGCTCCAAAGCCCTAAGGCACACTGGAATGAAATACAGAAGAAGAAGGCAGCAATTTACCTGTGCTAATATATAATATTATTAGAATAATAGAATGTTATTAGAATAATATCCTAAACAAGTCAGCAATTAAGGATCTGACAGGTGGGGAAGAGGAGGAGACAGAAGCAAAACTAGATGTTCTTTGGAGGAAGCTTTTACAAGGAGCCACACTCAGCTCAGCTCCAGAGATCTTTCTCACCCTGCCAAATAAAGTTTTGAAGGCAGCTGCAATTTCTTGACGCTGAGCATTGCTCCTGCCAATGAGGATCTTCAGAATAGTTTCTTCATCAGTGCCTGAAGTGAGAAAGAACCAAGAGTTACAACACACTGAAAACCAAACAGCAGTGGCACAAACTCAAAAGCTGCTTTGAAATAACAGTCTGCTGACAAAATGTCACCATACCCCAAGCTGAGGCACCAGCTCTGGTGTTCTGCTGGTCCAAAAACCATGACTGGAGAACCTAGGTGCTGGTTGTTCTCCACCAGTGCTCCCAGTGTTCCAGACACTGCTCCCAGCACCTCAGCACATGCTATACCATTCAGTCACAGCCTATATCATACATAGGTGCCTTGCCTTTGGGTTCACAGAGGGACTGACTTGAGAACAAATGATCTGCTCAGGCCAGTAACCCTGAGGACCAGAGAGACAGAAGTGCAGAGCTAATTTTCCATGTCATAGATAAGTTTGCAAGGCAGCCCTCAGGGCACAGCACCTTCCAGGCTCTACTGAACTGGCCACTATGCTGAGGCTCAGCACATTGCCCTTCTTTCCCTCCTCCTCCTTCCTCCCCCAGGCAGCTTCAAAGGAAGCAGCAAACCAGGATTTGTTCTCCCAGGGAACTTTTGGGCAGAAAGCTACAGGGTGAGTTTGCAGAGACTTGTGAGCCTACATTCATGCTGGGCACTTGTAGCTTTTGTTCACAGAAGTGTAATGAGCTTATGTGCTTTGAGACAGAGGGGGCTGTCACATATTGCCCAGGCAAAGCCTCTGCTGGGCTACATAAACCCCTCCAGTTGTCACCAGTAAATCCACAGCCTAGCTTCCCAGGCTCCCTGTGCAGGGAGAAGCCTGTGGAGTAACAATTTCTAATGGGGAATGTGCAAACCACCTTTTTTTTTTTCCCCCCTTCTGCAGCCTAAAATCAGCAGCCTGGGGAGCAGCTTGGTCAGAACTAGGCCACACCCAGCCTCATACAACCTGGCACCCTCACTCCATGGCAGGCAGGCACAGGTTCTGCCCTCAGCTGCTAAGGTGGAAAATGAGGTCAGGAAGGACATTTCCAAAGGAGTGAGAGCCTTTTTTATTTTTGATAAAAGAAATTCTTCTTACCCATTCCCTTCATGGCCTTACGAAGAGCTTCTGCATCAGCTCTGGCATCAAAAGGAGAGAAGGCTTGCACGGTGCCTCTTGTGGACTGGAGGGGGAAAAAAAGGGGTGGGGGGAAAGGGAAAAAGCCATGAAATAGGAGACAGCACCTTTCAGTTCCTCATCCATCAGCTCAGGCTACATTTGAATCCACAAGCCAGAAGATTATAGCATTTCTCTTGGAATTGTCTGATTAAGTATCAGCCTGTGGGTGTTCAGACACAGCTCACTCAAAAGGCTCTGCTGTGATTTTACTCTGCAGCACACAGCCAAGTTCAGGTGTAATTCCATCATGGTAGTTTGCAGGACTGCTCTTTACAACACTGGAGACTGAATGCAGGGAAGTGACTAAGAAATTATCCAAGATCCCTTTGGAAATGAGAACTTCCTCTGCTCAAGCAAAACCTACTGGGGTTTCCAGTATCACACTGATTTTTTTCCATCACCTTGCAAATGAGATCTACTGAACTCTGTAATGGCTTTCAGTTTTCCATCATGTTTCTTTTGATATATGCAACTCTTTACTGCAGTGATTCAGTTACATTTTACATGTAGTTTACAGCTAAAAAGAAATAACAGTTCAAACATAAGGATAAAAGATCAGCCTGTCCAAAGACAAAAATAATTCCACTACATTTCCATGGAACACAGCTCTTCAGAGACTTTCTCTCTGGGTCAAACACAAAAGGGTATATATATCACCCCTGGGAAAAAGTCTTGCCTTTATTTAAACATGACAGTTCAAGAGCATCTGTGTATCTAGTACAGTAGTTAATTTATAAACTATAAAAGCTGAGCAATGGCCAAAGGGGAGAAGGGTTTGGGAATAGGGAGGTTTTTCTAACAGCCAGAGAAATTTAAGCACTGCTGTAAAAAAGCAGCAATCAGCAAACAGGACTTTTTCCCACTCTCAAAAAGGAGCATGAAAGAAGTGCCAAGTCACCTACTGAGACTGGCACCAGCTTCTTTCACGGGCAGTGTGGCCATCTGGGCTCTGCCACCCAGCCCCTCCCTCAAGTCAGCACTTCAGCCACACGGTGTCAACCTACTCCTGCCAGACAGGTCAGCCAGAGGAGCACAAAGAGCAGGCAGTGCTCATCAGAAACTGCCCCCAAACTGCCCCTGGCCAGCTGGGCTACCGCCACCAGAGACTCCCATCCCCTCCTGCTGCAGAGCAGCCATGAGCTCCATTCACTGCTGCTATCAGCAAATCACAACACAAAGGGTCTTGGTGTTTTCTAGCAACAATAAACCTCTTTCTGATAGATGTCTTCCCAGCATACTCCAGAGGCATGGCACTTCCCCTGAAACATTCTGGTTTTCTCATTATAAGCAAGTTTTCAGGCAGTACTTCAAATGTAGGCTCCTCAGTTTGTACTTAATATCATTTTCTGAGCTAATTCCAAAGGCTCTAATGAAAAAACTCTGAAGGATTTGGGACTCCATTTTATCAATCTAATTTGATTTGGTAAGACAGGTAAAGACTGAAAAGCCTCTGTATTCCTCCTACTCCCTTCTTACACCAGCCAGCATGGGGTAGTTGAACAGCATGGCTCCTGCTGGTGTTTCAGATCATCTCAACATGACCAGTATTACAGAACTACCACAATTCTCCTTGGAAAACAACCAACAGTTCTCAGATTAAATAGTTACTTATCTTCCAAGTTTTCCTTTGCTTATCTTGTTAGTAGCAAGTTGAATTCCCCTTCACAATTCCCAAGTCTTGTGACAACAGCCCAGCATTCCTCTGTGGCTACTGGGACAACCAAGGTGTGCCCAGTGCATGCCAGTTTGGACCTTTCTCTGTGCCATCTTCTCATTTTTGCTAACCAAGAACCACCCTTCTACAACCCTCTCTCCCAAAGCACCACCTGGAAAGCTTCAACTAAGCTGGATGAACAGCTGCTGAAGTTCTGGTCCAGCTGTAGTTTGAAAGAGTTTTCCTGATGTCTGGGCACCATTTGCATTCCAGGCATTCCTTCCTGACACACAGCACAGTGTTGACTGGATTTAGGCTCCTTACCTGCCACAGCCACCCTCAATCTACACTAAGCTGCACCTAGCCTGGGATCCAGAAATACTGGATGTTTGTTTGAAAACAAACTTTCTATAGAGGTAAATGAATTCTTATTTTTAGTATCTCCAAATTCATTGCCATTTATGCAAACACACACACAACAACACTACAGTCTCGTTGGGTTTATTTTGATTAGTGAGTTTCCCACTCATTAGAGTCCAAAGCACATCAATGGAAAGCAGAACACAAACAGTCCTGACAGAAATGCTTTTGTGATCTGAAGTGATCCCTTATTGAAAAGCAACATCCTGCACTTGGGCAGTAGAATGTAAAGAGAGACAGAACAGGTGAGACCCTAACAGAAGGAGTATCACATTGGAACACCCCAAACCTCCCCACATTCTTTTCTTCCCACATTCCCCAATACACTGACTGCTGTTAAGCAATTATCTGTAGTGCAAGTGCAGCTTGTGATTATACCTAGAAATAGAGCAGCTTCCATTTGCTCTTGACACCTAACTATAAAGCCATCAAAGCCCCTAGGTATGCACTAGAATCCAGAGGAAAGATGAAGAAAACAAACAAACAAAGATTGCTTATAAGCAAGAGATACTGCTTTGGAGTTTATACCCCTCCAAGTGAGGAAATTCACATTCTCTGTTATTTTTGTTTACTCTGCTCTAGCAAAAGTTTGCAGAAGGAAAAGATGACACAATCTCATCAGGCAAAGTGTTTCTAACGAGCACCTCAAAGCTACATTAACTTCTCCCAAGAGATATCACAGTTTGATGTCATGTGGCCACATCTCCTGGCAACAGCATTATCTGTAAGATCAACAATAGCCACTTAAAGAGGTTCCTTTTAATTCTTCCCATCAAGCACACACCAAGTTTTCCACCCCCGAGATCCCAAGTTTAGCCTCTGTTAAACACAAAGCATCATTATCAGCAAACAGAAGACCACATGAACAGATTCTGGCTTCTTCCCAGGTACCCACTCAGGGCAAGTTCCTACCAGGAGCTACCTCCTTTCAGAATGCTGCTCTGCAGCAAGAAAAGCAGCATCTCACCAGCCTGTCACTGGAAAGCCCAGTGCTTAGGGCAGAGGAGGTGGTGTGTGACTTTGCTTTTAGAGCAAACACCTGCTTACAAGATGGGTAAGACAGGAAAACGTGTAAGAAATGTGTCATTATTTCATTACATCCTTACCAAAATTTTCAGGATGGAAATTACATTGCAAGTGGATTAACAGAGCCACAGAGCTGATGCAAATGCACAGCTAGGTGTTCTTGGTCTAGGTGATCCTGCTCTGGCAGGGGTGTTGGACTAGGTGATCTTCTAGGTCTCTTCCATTCTATGAACTATAAAGACATCCCTACAGAACACCTCTCTAAGATTAGTCATGCTCCAAATTGTCCACTAAAATGGAAAGTTTAGCTCTGGTCAGTAGACTAAATTCACATCTGCCCCACTAAATTTAAACTGAAAAAAACCCAAGAATTACACAACATCTGTGTTGAACTCTGAGTCAGTTAACCACGGAGAGACCACAGATTGGGAGGAGGGAGAGTAGAGGGAAAAAAAGAGAGAGAGGGGGTGGAAGAGAGGGTGCAGAGCAACAGCAAGGTAGGGAGCATTGCAGGGACATTGGCAGTAGCACCCAGAACACGTCCTCACAAGGAACCTCCACAAAGCCAAAAAGCTGCTTAGGACCCGATTCTGGAAAAAAATGTTTGTGGTTTGGAATGGGAGACAATTGTCTGGAGTTGGCACCACTATTCCTGGGCTCCAAGTAACACCTGCACCTTGGCACAACAGGAACTCCAGCCACACCTTCAGCAGCAGCAGCAGGCAATCCTGCCCCAGCAGTTTGCCAATGGATACACAAAGTACTCACAACTTACACGTAGGGAATACCCGTGGAGAAGCAGAACACAGTAGATCACTCCACAGCAAGCAAGCAGCTGTCTTGCTTGCTTTGTCTCCAGATTTCTGAATTTGCAAACACGGGGCAGCATTTCCAAGGCAGTTCCTTCACTGAGCAGGAAGGGATCCTACCACAGAACCACAGAATAATCCTTGTTGGACCTCCTAGATCACCGAGTTCAAGCAGACCACATGCATCTCTGCAGAAGAAAGACCACCACACAGGTGTGTGTGTGTGGAAAGGTAGCTTGTTAGGACAACAGCTTTCCTCCAAAGCCAGCAGATAAACACAGGCACAGGGGGAGCAAGAGACCAGCCTGCACAGCACATACAGCACACTGGGGTTTTCCCACCAAACAAATGAACTTTTCTGTCCTGGACATGGAACACACACAATCCCTCAGGTGTTTGCGGAAAGAAACAAAAAGCCTAAAGAACAAAGGCTTCTCATAACTGAGCAAGAATCAACACTTCAGTGACCAGACTCCACAGAACCTACCTTCTTCAGAGGTTTTATTCTTCAGCCATCTATCTAAAGTGGACTTCATAGCCAGGGCTGTGCAGCCTGTGAGTTCTGAACCTTACCCATAGATGTAAATAACTACTGTCTGTTGACAGCTCATGATTGACAGGCACTTTCATTTCTTACTATTACCTCGTGGTGCAACAGAACCTAGCAGATACCTGCCCTGAGGAGCAGAGGTGGCTCTGCTGCTTCATGACAGTCCACAAAGCTTTGACATTCACTCCCAGTTCTTTATGGCTGCCTCATGGCTCCTGCAAGGAATCCTGCAGCAGTGTAAAGCACCATCTGAAGGTGGAAACTGTGGGGGCAAGGCCTGCCTAGTACAAGACCTCAGCATTCCAATGACTTCAAACTACCAGCATCTACCACAGTTCATAACCCAGCCTCACCACCTCAGGCAGCAGAAAATTCCACTACTTGAAGACAAGAGTAACTGGTTTGCACTGGGGAAGAATGAGATACAAAGACCAATGGAATTAGAAGTCTGTGTCTCTGAAACAGACAAGAGCACTGCAAATTTCCTTGCTTCTGCTAAAAAGAAATCACCCCCAAACCAGGATCAGTGCTACTTACACTGAAACAACAGGCTGGCCATGCAGACCTGTCTAATCACATATCCTTCACAGGACAGGTCGGGGTTCCCCTTTTCCTAAGTTGTTCCCTACAAATCAGGCCTGATCTTTAAAGAAAGGGGTAAATCTCTTTTCTCCTCAAAAAAAACCCTGAATTAAACTTCAAGGATTTTGTGGAATTAATTACTATTAAAAATAAACCCCTTTTTTAAAGCATGAAGTACCCTTTCTTTCAGAACTTAATCCAGACAGGAATATGAGAATTATTCATTATACTATATACGATAATTATATATTATGTTAATATTATTCACGAGATTGTTAGAGCACCACTAATCACTTTAAGTTAATGAAACTAATACATCATCAGGGTGCAATCACCCCGACTTTTGTGAATGCACTCGTACACCTTGATGCCTTTCACCTCTTAGAGCAGTACAAAATCCAAAAGATGCCAAAAAATCCATTAAAATCTTATTTTACTTTCTACAGTGTATGCATTTGATGCAACTACAGCAAACGAACACTTGGGCCCACCCTGTTTTCCAAGCCTTCATCCAGGCTCAAACCACAGCGACGGAAAGGCTGCAAGGGAGGGGGAGGAAAAAAAAAAAGCCAAATCCAGACAAAGTGCTGCACGACAGCAAAAAGAATTCCAGACAAACTCCATAGGTAGATGTGGGAAAGCTAAAGAGAGAGCACCGAGCCTCCCCGGGACACAGCCACGGCGGCATTTTAGCCTCCACCCAGGCACAATATAAACACAGTGCTGAAAACTTGGCTAAATTAGTGGAAACTGGAGGAAAAAAAAAAAAAAAAAGTAGTGCCTGACGTGCGCCTCACATGATGCGCGGCTTCCACGGACCCTCCCCGTCTCCCCTGCCCTGGGCACGGGCGCGTTTCGGGCAGACAGAAAGCGAACGGGTGAGGAGCAGAAGTTGGGAGCCAGACAGACATGGAGCAGGGAGACTGACAAGACGAGGAGCAGGGAGACGGAGACTGACAAGACGAGGGTGTCCCGGGAGCGGCCGGGACGCGCCAGCCGCCCGCCCGTTACCCCGTGGCGGAGGCCTCTCGGTCGTCGCCCGCCTCACCTTCGCCATCTCTGCGATCCTCCGGGTCGGAGTCGGTCCGAGTCTGCAAAGAGAAAAGGGCAGTGAGCTCCCGTCCGGCCCGGCCCGGTCCCCTCGCCTCCCGTCCCCTCCCGCCGCCCCTCACCGCAGGCCGGTCCGCTGGAGCCGCCGCCCAGAGCTACCGGGAGCGCGGAGTTAGGCAGCGGGGAGGGGAGCCCAGCCGCTGCTTGACTCACCCGGGGGCCGGGCCAGGCCACACCCTGGGCGGGCGGCCTCCTCCCCCGGCCCTCCCGGAGGCCGGGCCGGCGGCGGGTTCACGCCGCAAGGAGGTTTCACGTCCCGCGGGGAGGGCAGCGGGGCCGGGCAGCAGCCGGGCCAAGCTTCTCTGCGCTGTCGGCACGGGCGGGGGTGAAAGGGTCGAGAGCGGCCCCGCCAATGGACGTGCTGGTGGATGAAAAGCTGGACACCAGCCGGCAACGTGAGCCAGGAATGCATCAAAAGCAGGTCCCGGGAGGTGATTCTGACGCTCCTCCCTGCCCCGCTGAGACCCCACTTGGAGTACCATGTCCATCTCTGGAGCCCTCACCACCAGAAAGACATGGACCTATTGAAACAGGTCCAGAGGAGGCCACAAAAATCATCAGAGGTCTGGAACACCTTGGCACCTCTCCTGCAAAGAAAGGAGTTGGGGTTGTCCAGCCTTTCAGGACTTAAAGGAGCCCATAAGAAAGGTCTTTTTTAGCAGAGCCTGTTGTGACAGGACAAAGGGTGTTGGTTTCAAACTAAAAGAGGGGAGATTCAGTGGATAAAAATAATTTATTTTTTTTTTACAATGAGAGTGGTGATAAGTTGCCATGAGAGGTAGTAGAAGCTCTGTCTGTGATCAAGTTGGTCTGTGCTTCCCACCCAAACCATTCTATGATTAATAATAATAAAGCATTTTAAAAGAAAAAATACTTTTGAGGCTAGAAAGCCTCCAACAGGTGCTCAAGCCCCCTCCTGATGAAACCAATGTAAAAATCAGTTCCCATGGATCTGAGAAGGGTTGTGTCCCATCACTAAGGGGCAAGTCTGTGCTGAAATTTAAAGCAGGCATCTTGCCCTAGGTTAGCTTCCCAGTACAGAGGGTGGCAGAATAAACATGTTTAGAGCGACTGCAAGAGCTGTGGTTCTGGGTACCAGTCTGGGGAGCATTTGGGGTGGTGACAGACTTCTCACCATCTTACAGAGGGGACATTTCAGTGACCCAGGAGTAGAGAACATCTAGCCAGTTTAGGAGAGCAACAATGACACTCTGCATGACTATTCCATCAGCATTTCCCCCTAAAGCTGTAGACCTCCTCCCTCACCCACACAAATGCAATCCAGCCCCAAGTCAGGAGAAGGAGACTGCAACACGAATGGAATTTGGTGTCTTTGCCAAAGACAGGCAAGAACATAATCTTGCTGAGGGAGCATTTTAACATCTAAGGGTCACTTCTGTCTTGAAGAGAGTGGTGTTTACCTCAGAAAACACTGATGGGAATGCAGATGGGGATGCAAGTTTAAATATTTTGTCCATCATTTCTTGTGGCCCCAGAAGTGCAGAAAATCACGAGCCCCACCCAGCTGCCTTCCTCTGCAGGACTGAGGATCAAATAGTTGGCTAAAATGGCCTGATTTACTTAAAGTCTGATTTGAGTCTAAGCCACTGAAGTGCTGCTCCACCTGCTAATTTATAGCAACTCTCATAATTTAGGAAACCTTCAGATGTCTTGAATTCCATTTTCCCTTTAAATTTTGTTTTGGAGGTTGTGGCTTTGGAATCAAACTACCACATGCCTTTAGCTGTGCAGTGTGTCTCTGTGTGCACTTGCCTTCTCATTTCTAGTAGAAATCCACCTTTCATTTCTAGGTATCTGAAGTGGCTTTCCACCCCTCTGCCTCTGAGCAGCTTCCACATAATAGCTTGTTATTCTAATCCACACACAGGCTTGGCCTCGGCCAAACATGAGGTAATGTTCTTGCAGTCGAGGGTAACCTCTGGATTTGGAAGGAATCTTGGATGTGAGAACACTTTTCCTTCTCTGGAAGGGGTCTGGAATACATGATCCAAGATGAACTGCAATGGTAGGAAAATGTTAAGCAGCAAAGAAAGCAATCTTCCTGCTACATGAAGCTAGGAGGAAAATCTCCTCAATTAAAATGTCATGGATATTTGTTTAAGCAAGCAAATATTTGCATAAGTTCATGAAGCAGGAGGCCTGGGGGCAGGGGGGACATGTTAAGGGTAAAACCACGTTAAAGACTTGCCAGTCCATTTGGCAAGAGGAAATGTTTGGAAGAATACAATAAATCTCCTGAAAATAAGAGAATTTCAGCCTTTGCTTTCATTTGAATGCAAAGGGAAGATGCACAAATAGCTACACCAGCAAATCCAGGCTGAGCCTGAAGACACAAACACATTCCCAGCAGGAAAATCATCTTGTACTCACTGCCTTTGGTTGAAACAGCTCAAACTGGGCTAAAATAGTAGCATATGGTGACTCAAAAGCATCATCAGCTGCAGACCCTTCGTGGTCACCATAGTCAAGCATTCCACCTGACAGCAGCTCCAGTATTCAGTAGTGTTCACTATAAACCACAAGTAAGCTTTCTAAATTTAGAATGAGTTCTCTCTTTCAGCTTTTGCTTTTAAATGAAGCCAAAATTTCACACAAGGGAAAAACCCCACATGGATTGACAGCAGTTATTCCCCTTCCAACCCCTTTCCTGCTCTGTGCACCTCCCAACCCAAGCAGAATCACACCAGGCTGCTGCCCAGGGCTGCAGCTGGCACAGTGCTCTTCCAGTCCTGCCTTAGCACAGAGGTGCCAACGCCTGGAACAACCTGAAGCAATAAAACACAAGGAGAAGCAGTGGCCGTGCCCTGATCATGTCTTTAGCTCTGGTACCCATTGAGGCTTTGCCAGCAAGGCCCTGGAAGTTCCCCGTCTGCTTCCAGGTGCAGGTCTGCTCCATATAGAGTGAACTCCAGGGTTGGTCTCAAAGTCCGACTTTCAAAGGGAAACAAAATGCTGCAGCATGACTCTGAACGTGCCTTGACTAGGCAGCAGGAAGAGCTAAGCAGCCAGAAAGCCACAGCAGCAGAAATTCCATTGGCCCCGCCCTTCCTCGGGAGACATCCCTCGGGGCTCGGGTTCTTTCCCTCCGCAGATCCCTGAGCTGGTCATAACCACGCCCCGAGCCACACGCTTGAAAAATAAATGAATCTACACACGAGCCCAGAACAGCTTCATGACAAAAGAGATGATGATTGCACATGGGGCTTGCTCCCTCTCCTGGTGAGGGGAGGGCTGGGGGACAGTGGCTGCCCCAAACCCCTCCCGTATGGGACTTCACAGCATCTTCTGCAGGGGACGTGACAAGAGAGAACAGAAGACTCAGGAGGACTCATTTGATTTGTGAAGCTCCTCTCTTCTTTTGGGAGAAGGCAGCTTTTATTGACTCTCAGAGCTACCTTTTGCTCTTCAGAGTTATTGCTCTCTATAATTTTCCTGTCAAAAAAACCCCTCAGTTTAATCTGCACCTCTTGATGAGTTCAAGAGCCTGTGGGCAGAGCTGCACGTTCCATAGGATGAAACCAGTGTGCACACACTGCCCAAAGGCAGGGATCTCAGCAAACCTTCCCCCTCCTCTGTCCAGCTCAGATATGCAGGTAGGTCCAGGCACATTGATTTACAATAAGCAAGGCAGCAACCCTGAGCACTGCATTAAGGTCAGAGCTGCCATCACACCAGTTACAGTCACTACAGCTGTAAAAGGGAGGAAGGCTGCCTACAAGAATCATCAGCTATATGAACTAATTAACCTCATATGGGGTTTCTAACAAGGGGCTGGCAAATGTTCCCAGAGTTGGATTGCAGCACTAAAATGCATCTGCATGGTTTTCCCAGAAAATAACCCTCAGAGGATGAGGAGTTAGCACAAAAGCAGATCATTCTAAAGCCTGTCCCCTTGCAGAGGTCACAGAAAGACCAACAACTTCCACTTGAAAGAAAGGAAGATGGATGGTTTGCTGTATGAACGCAGCCTGATACTGGGTGTCCACATCTGCCCAGAAGCACCATACATCATTTTGCTGCCAGCAGTATTTCTGAGCTATGATATTGCTACCTCTAAGTGCATCACAGAGAAAAAGAGAGCCCATATAAAAGGCAAGTTTGCTTCCACTTACGTATCCATGGCTGCTGAAAAGGGAAAGGTCCTTCCATTTATCCACCAGAGCTGGAGCAGAGTAATCACATTAGAGCTCTTTTCAGATGATAGAGAAAGGCCAATGACAGTTAGTGTCCTAGTTAATATCTTTTCTCTTAAAAAATAAATCTCCTTGAAAAAATATTTTTAAAGCCCATTGTAGAGGCACTGGAGTGCAAGAGGTTTACCAATGGAGGTTTTCAGGCTTGGGAAATTTCAGAGTAGATTCCTTACCAAATTAGAGCTGAAGATCAATGTTAAGTGCTTTTTCCACACTTTGTCTCTTTGGAAGTGTAACAATCAAAACTGCTTGGTGAACCACAACTCGGAAGCAAAGGTGAGGGAGGAAAAAGAAGACAAACCACAACAAAAAAAAAAGCAATTTCAAGTTCATGCGTTGATTAATACTGACAGAGAAAAAGATCAGTTCAGTTGCAGACTGGGTGGCAGTGGATGGGGATTTCTCAGTGCCTCATTTCCCTCTGCTCCTGCACTGGGACAGTGAAGTTCAGCTGTTGGCACATGAAGAGAGGTTTGTGCTGCACTCCAGCACCTCGGGTGGAAGGTAGGAGGTCAACACTAAGCAGTAATGGCATTAAAATATGGGAGAGGAGGAGAGGGTGGGTTACAGACAGGAGGAAAAGTTCAGATTTTCATACTGCCAGAAAGCTGATAAAATTATTCTCATGATGTTTGTGCCAGCATCAGGGGGTTGCTGAAGGACAGCCTAAAAGTACAGAGGAGAAGATTACTTGGGTTTTAAAAGCACTTGGAGACCTGGAGACTCAATATTGGTTTATATTCCAGCAGACAGCTTCCTGTAAGTGATTCATTACTTCAAATCCACAACCCATTACAGAGCAGTGCCCACTCAGAGCCTTGATTTCTCTTGGGACACCAGTACCATGTGAAAAGGTTAATAGGAGCTAAGAACATTCATACCAGTTACAGCATCAGGCACCTGAATTCGTCTTACAGGAAAAACATTTTCTTCTCTTTTAGTGAGAGGAGGTGCAGGTTTCTTTGAAATTGTCTTTAGAGTAAGACACATCACAAGGGTGTCATCAAGCACTAACCTCAGTTTAAGCAGACAAATCACTTCAGCCAGATTCCAGAACTTTCCTCAGGCCCTGGATTAGCTTGAGCTGATCACACTTGCCCATCAGTCACAGCAGAACACTTGCTCAGCCCCACAGCCAGGAACTGGAGGTACTGTGTGAAGAATTTCAGAGCCACGGCAAACCTTAGGGGTAGCACTGAGTAACTGTCAAGAGTAACCAATGCAAGTGCAAAGAGAGACTTCCCTTCACCAGTTTGACTGAGAAGAGAGAAAAAGAATTCAGTTCTGTTAGCTTAATGGAAATCTGAAAAATCTGAAGGAAGAAAATAAAATCATCCATAAGTGTCTGTGTCCCTCTCTGTGGAAGAAAAATAAGAATGAATTTAGCTGAAATGAACAGGCATAATGTCACTAAACAAGTCTGGCCTTTGCATGTATTATTCCCAAATGCTTCTAACTGAGGAGTAACAGGATCTCCTTCTCACCACAGGAGGTACCCCTGGCACTCCCCCCAGAGTCTTGAACTACAGGAGCACTATTCTCTTCATTTTCAAGTGGAGAACAAACGTAAGCTGAGGCTCAGTGGTTTCCCCAAGGTCACAGCTGGTGCCTGGTAACTGAACCCAGGTTTCAAGTCACAAGCTGCCGACTTCTCAGTGCCCTCTTCTTTCTCTGTCCCCTGCCCAAGGGCCTCCCTGTCACTGAAAACTGCCTCCTTGGTTTACATATTCACTGCTGAAGAAGAATAGAGCCTGTAAATTAGTCTCAAGCTGCTGGGTAAGACCCTCCCACCACTGCAGGGCTGCTCTCACACAGAACAGCACAAGCTTCCACTCCCACAAGTAAGAGCAGAATCAGACCCACAACATTTTAGTTGGATGATGTGGAAACAAGTCTGGAGGCAAAGCCAAACAAAGCCTATATTGACTTGTTTTCCCTTCATCCTTTCAGTAAGTTTCTAAACCATCTTTATCTCAATCTTCCAAGCCAATACTCATAATAGCCCAAACTAACAGTGTTTGTATTGCAGGCTGTGTGCAGCCCACAGCAGCACCTAGATAACCCCACAGCTTTATCAGGCAGCACTAGTGTCTGACACAGCTTCATGAATTTACTGTAACTTGCTTCCTCCATAACTTTTTATCTGTTCCCCTGACATTGGATATTTAGTGTTCCTGTAAACACCAGGAACAATTTTAGCACTTAGCTCAAGACCAATAAAGCCCCTTTTCTGATTCCAACGATACTTTGACACCTGAACCAGGACAGATCTCCCTAAACTGCCAGCACATAAATCTGTTTAATAGCTCCTGACAAGTCATTGTCAATTGGTGCCTGGACAGACACTCTAGATTAAAAACACTCCATTTCTCTATTTTGAAACTTTAAAAGATGAGCAAGTCACTCACAGGTTTATGTGCGGACAAAGCCAAAAAGTTTTCCAGGTGTTCATGTGATTTCAGGAGTCCAAGGCTTAGCAAAGCAAAGCAGCAAGTGAATCTCTGATAAATTTGTATGAGGGGTCCACAATGCCAGTAATTTAAACTCCTCAGTCCCATCCCATTTTTAAGAGCTGGCTGTATGGCAGAATATTTCTATTCTTCCTAAACTACCCATTTGTCTGAGAATGAACTATTTGTTTGGGAGAAATGCCCGTGGTAACATTCCTTCAAGAAGCCTCAGTCCCTCTGCACCACAGAAGAAATTGTTGTTAGATTCCAGGTCATTGCTCAAAAAAGCAAACGCCCAGATACACATGTGGAGCTGAGGAGGAACAAGATGCCACAACTGAGCCAGACAAATCTTCTTCCCAGCATGAGAAAAGAGAAATATCCAGACCTCATGATCTTCTTTGCATATTTCCCTACACTTGTAGCAGCAGAGCAGGGAAACTGGGGTAGAGAGCACTAAAGTTTGACCACTCAGCTTTTCTAAACATGGCAAATCTTGCTCCCATAGAACTGCACAATTCCCAGCTCCACACTGGTGAGATGGAGGAGAGGAAGGGGAGACATTCCTGCCCTGATCCCACCACTCTTAAAAACCCTGGGGCCTTGCAGTGCTGCTGGCAGAGGCAGCTGGGAGCTGTGGTAAGAACTGGTGCATCCCCATCTGTGCCATAGCACAAGGTGACCCAGCACACCCACACCTCACATCCAACCTACCAACCAGGAGCAGCTGCATTTTATTCTTTTAATACCCAACTTATTTGCTTCCTGCTGTTATTTTATTTGCTGAAGGCAGATGGAGACATAAATAACCTTTATTTCCTTCAGCCAAAATAAATAAGTGTTTTATGACTAATTAGGATTTCTATTCTCTGGCTGGGAGTGATCACCTGGCTGAACTGCAGTGAGGCAGAAACAGGCAGCAGCCTCTGGGCTTCTCCTGCCACAGAAACCATAAGAGACACAAACTTCACAGCAACACCAGCCTCCCTCTGCACAGGGCAAGGGACATCATGGCCCTGTGGGTCAGAGCTGCAGACACCTCTGGCACTTGCTACAAGGGGTCTCAGGGCAAACTTCCAGCAAGAGCATCAAGAAACAGTCCTTTGGAATCTAGAGGCCAGAAACCATATTGGTTGTGCCTGCCTAGTTTTGGAGACCTAATGTACAGGCAGTGGTGAATGTCACCATCTGATTGTGCACTGGTGGGATTTTACAGTAAAATTAATATGCTGCTGCAGAGGCACAAACCCTCTGCTCAGACCTGGACAGAGATGCACAGCTTTGCCTCAAAATTACTCTTAAATCAAAGAAACCCACAAAAAAAAAGGTAGTTTATGCCAAATGCCTCCCACTGTTAGTGGCTACAGAGCCAAGGGCTTGGGGTTTGTATGAGGATTTCATTAAGATGTAGGTGCCAGCAGAGCAGTGCTGCTGTAGATCAATTCCAAACCAAGTTATCAAGTTATTCTGCTGAATACAGAGAAGTAGGGCTGCATTTTACCAGACCCACATTCCCAGTCTGAACCACTGCAGGAATTTTAGCTAAACCACTGTTAGCAGAAAATATTCCAAAAGCAGCTTCTGCAATAGTCAAAGGGGAAGCGAAAACATGAATAATGGAAATGCTGACTGGCTGAAATCCCTTCCCGTATTTCATACAAAAAGTAAAAGCAGTGATTTTGAAAGCAGCGTGAACCTTGCAGAAAACAGGACATCTAGTGTCACTGCAGGGGAACGGCAGCAGGACAGGAGGTGTCTCTCTCAAACCCTCTGCCGAGGGGTCTGGGACACAGCAGAGGAGTAACAGCGATGGCACAGAAGAGTCCTTCCAAATGCTGACACACGGCAAAAGTTTATTCCAGGAGTTCATGCAACAATTTCTCCTTCTAAATATATATTTTTTTTAATCCCACCAAGCAGGGATTGCACTTCATGAGGTTTTATTTTCTCACATATTAGCTTTTTGCCTCTCTTTCCCCAAAAAAGAGGCAAAATGTTTACATGATGCCATTCCACTGCCTCTGGATTATGGATTCACATTGCAAAATACCATGGATTTACTGTTATTTGTAGCAAATTAAAGCAGAGAGCTCTGGTGCTGGGGAAGAAGAAAGGTTTGTTTACCTGCACTATCCCCACATTTGTATTTGATCCCAGAACACTTTTTTTTACTCAGCATTCCCAGCAGCAGGCAGATCCTCCACTGGCCCTGCTCTTTTTAGTAGGAAGCTGTGAGCAGGTTTTTATAAGTAAAATGCTCCATACTGATGGATAATGTCATGCCAGTAGTTTGTCTTTAACCCAGGAAAACAAGTTTGAGTTGAAAAAGGCCTCAACACAAATGAAAATAGGGTCAGTGGAGAAAAAAAGCAAAGATCCTGAGGTTTTTTGACTTTTTTGTCATCAATCCTTAGTAAGACTTTGAAGTTTGGATCAGATGTCACACACTGAGGAAACAGATTTCATGCCTGAGCAACTGCATACTAACAAACCCCACAGCAGTGCTGAACAAGCCAGGAGAAAACAGTGAAAGCCTGCAGATCAGCCAGGTTCACTACAGACTGCACCCTAAACCATCACAATCAATAAAAGCACCTCATTTCTCCCTCTGCACTGCCACTGGAGAGAGTTTCAGTGCTTTCCAGTATGCAAATAACTCCCCTCCAAGGAAATCTGAAGGGGGAAGGTTTTCCACAACAGCCTGAACAGTCCAGTCAAATTTCAGTCCAGCAAATCTTTTTTAACTCGATACTCATGAAGGATGTCAAACAAAATGACTTTCAGATGGTGAATGAAAAATCCAGTCATGCAGCAGCTATGCTCAAAAGACTGCCACTTGAAAAGCTGAAGCCTTTCAGAAGCTCCCAGGCAGTATTTGTTTCCAGAGCTGCAGGCTGAGACAAGCCAAGGGATCAGTTACATGTCCTCCCCCATCCAAGAGCCCTGTCGCAGGCATTTGTTGATGCTTAAGGTCTTTTTCACTCTCTAAAACCCTGTCACCTTTGAGTTTTGCACAATCTGCTGTTGCTTAGGGTGTTGGCAGCAGAAAGAGGAGGTTGAAAGGGAAATTTGAGGGTTTAGGGCTACCAGTAAAAGTCACGACCCTGCTATCAAAGAAGGGAACTGATGTGGGTTCCTTAAGCAAGTTTCCTCAGTGCACCTCCTAGCAAACAGCCACCCACATGGCAAAACAAGCATGTGTTCCAGAGACACTCCTTTCCTCCAAGGGGTTTCCCTGGCCTCTCACACAGCACAGCACAAGGGGAAAACAGAGATTTCCCTGAACTGAAGGTCAGGGTGCAAGCTTTGGTTACTGTAACAAACTTGCAGGCGTTTTTTGGGTTCCTGTCCAGATAACAGTGCACACAGACACAGCCCTGAGCCCACCCAGATTCAGATCCAGGGACATAAAACTTGGGTTTCAGCCACCAAGGGGCTTGAGGTAGGCAGGTCACCTCAGTCCACACTCAGGTTCTGGCAGGCACACAGGCTCCCCACTGGTGATCCCCACCACTGGCTTGCATTGTACCCCATGCTCAGAGCCAGTTTATGCCTCAGTTTCCCCATTTGAGGTCTTAGGTTAGCAGGATTTTGCCAAATGCAGCATCCAGGAAAGGATGAGCTGCACACACAGAGCAAGTGCAGCACGTTTCCCTCCTGGCCCCTTTAGTCATGCACAGGTGATTGAATTCAGCAGAGTTTGAATGAGTTACAAGGCTGGTACAGAGCTGTGGTGAATCACCTTTTCCTCCACACTTACTCTTTGCACAACAATGTATTGCAGACCTCTAATTCCTCTGCTAAACATCCCTGATTTTCTGACAGCTGAGGGGTCTCCAGGGATTTCATATTTGAACCAGGGCAACAGACACAGACAGGTCAGTTAAAGCAGACTTCAGTAAATCAGAGTTGGAAATTTCAAAGCTTTCTATTTTAAGCAAATTGCATTTGAACACAGGGTTTACATCACCTCAACTGCTGAGAAATTACCATAAGTCATTCTTAACAAAATCATTCACTTATGGGGCTTATGAAAAGACCAAAGATATACTCTCTTTTTTTTCCTAGTTTTAAGTTCCCAGACTGAAAAATCTCTGCACAGACACTGAAACCCCTACACAAGTGCTGGGAGTGTGTTAACGGACTCCTCCATATCTCCACCTATGCTGCCTTGGGGTCTCCCTGCTAGATGCAGGGGTGTTGAGGGTCTCCCCTCCCATGCCTAGCATGAGGTGGCCAATTCCTCTTCAAGGGTCCAGAAGTGAAGGCAGCAAGCCTCCTGTGCAGCCCCAGGGTCCATCTTATACCTAGATATGGCCAAGGAAAGCATGAGAGGTCTCATATCTAATGCTCTGTAAAAGCTGTCTTCCTGGAAATTGTCTGAAAAAGACAAAAAAAACCAACCCAAAACCAAAACAACAACTCACAAACACACTTCCCTCCATGGAGGTACCTCACCATACAGGGTCTCTGTTCCTTCATACACATACATGCCATCTGCTTTTCCTGGCTCTCCTGTGCCCTGTGCTCCTCCATCCCCTTTTATCCTTACCTGCTTCTCTTGACAGACTCACCAAAACACTCCAAGAGGCCATGACTGCTGCCCAGGTCAACAGGCAAGACCTAAAACTCTCCAGCCCACACCTCTCTCCAAAAAAACCCCACCTGGCACCTGTCCCACTCCTCTTAACACATTTCAAGTAAACAACCATCTCTCCTCTTTACTGGCAACACCTGTATTTCATCCTGCTCCCCTCCACCACCAGCCTGTCCTTCACTTGCCACACTGCTCCCTCTGGCCAGTGGCATCCTGCAGGGCTCCCAGAAACAGCCCTTGGCTATCCCAAAGAATCAGCAAGTGGTGACACTGTCATAATAGGAAGGTCTGTGCTGGGTTTTGAGAGGCTTTTATCACTTTCGACATGGGAATATCGAGTTTTCATCACACGTCTGATGTTCCATGGCATTCACATCATGTAGAAAGCACCAGTTTGAGTACATCAATCACCCCAAAGAAAAACAAAAGAAGAACAGCAGACACCAGCCATCCTTTCTCACCAAGCAGAATAGCTAAGCTTGTCTTCAGCAATCAATCAAGGCTCCAGCAAAACCTGTTCTACCAAAGACAGATGATCTTTTGTGAAAGAACAGATACCTCTGGAAACTTCATTACCATTCACTAAGACAAAGAGGTGCCTCTTGCCAGTCTCCTTAAAGTGGCATACATTTTAATAAGGTGTGCACAATCAGCCACAGTGCAGCTCACAGGCTCTGCTGAGCTTTGGGAAAGGGATTCTCTCCAGCTCCCTTTCACCTCCTGTCCAGGTACTGCTGGAAATCTCTTCTGCTAAGCACACCAGGAGAAGCAGCAGCAGAGGGTGCAGGCTCCAGGGCTGCTAAGTTTACATCCATCATGCTCTTTCTAACTGTCACCTGTGACACATCAGCAGCTACAGAGTCACTTAGACAATCCAAATTGCTATTTTGCTTCATTAACTGGGTGCCCAAAACACCATTAAAAGGGAACACTATTAAGGTCAGAAGCAACTGCTAATTTTTTTCTACATGTACTTGGTGGGATAGGGAGATGAGGAAATGAGCTCTAGGTCATTCTGTGCTTCTGAGATCAATTCATATTCTGCAGCCAAGGCATGGAACTCAGTTTTAGCATTCCCAGCCATGGGAAGGCTTCATTTGGAAGGAGAGCACACCCAAACCTAAATGCAAAATAGATACCTAAGAGTGTAACAGAACAATCTTACCTTAGTACTCGAGTTTTCCTGGGGTGCAGCCTCCACCACTGCCTTGCACTAACACGGGTCCTGTTGAAGAAACCAAAAGAAGATTCATTGATTCCAGTCACTTTGAGCTATCCAGTCATTTCATGACACTGAAAACATTCCACTGAATGTTCTTGGAAGAGCAGAAGTGCCATTTGCTAGCACTGAGATTAGGTGAAGCCGTGTGGACAAAGACTGCAATGAAAATTAATTTGTTTTTGTCTATCAGCTGGTATCTTCAGCAAGCAGGGACTTGGTCTTTCTACCCTTTCTGCAGAGTGCTGTTCTGTCAAGACAAGGTCAGAAAAAAAGCACAAAGTTACTTTCTAAAAACCACATGTAAAGACAGAAATAATAAACTAAATAGTCTGAGGACATATAGTTTATCCTTGATATTTAAAACCAACGATCCAGAAACAGTGGAATATAATTTTAAGACCATTGCTGTTGACATGATCTGTTGTGAAGACATTTATTTTCTGAAATAAAAAGTAAAGAATTTTCATTTTCAGAGGGAAGTCACCTGAAGCTGCTGAATCTCACTCAAAGTCACACTGAAAATAAGTTCCATACAGATTTATGAATCCTTCCTTGAACACCTCCAGTAACTGTCCAGGTCTCTCACAGAACTGAATCACACTTCCATTTTTGTGACTACATCAACTAGATGGGTTTTCAAAGTAAAATTTGAGAGATGCAACAACATCTGAAGGGAAGCAAAAGAATGAAGTGTTTTTCAGAAAGCTCCTGAGCAGGTCTTGCACAGCTGTGGCTGTGAGCAGAGCCCTGTGTCCCTGTGAAAACACTCACACCAGACACACCATCAGAATAAAAATAAAAATAAAATGGGATGTTGTAGTTGTTTAGAGTATTTGCAAATGTCCACAGCAGGACATTTTGGGCATAATTCTTCAGACCTCACTGGAAGTACTTTTTTGTCCACTGAGCCTTTTAATCTAGAGATGGGAGAAGAGGTCACTGCCCAGTCAGTAGTAGCAGCCTCTTTATAAAAGCAGATCTTATTCCCTCTTGTGCACTGTCTAGTTTTCAACACACAAGCATTGAGTTTTGTGTGTTTTCCTCGGGAGATTGTTTCTTAACACACCTCATTGTCAAGTGCTTTCTCCTGCTATTAGTTTTACTAGTCCCTGCTGTACTCTGTGTCATACCTAGTTACACATCATGCTAAATAACTCATCTTCTTCCTCGATGTTTTTATCTTTCTGGTATTGGCAGATGATCACGTTCCCCTACAGCTGACAGCAAACAAAAGCACACATATTGAACTATCTTATTCTTTCATTCTGAATTCATCAAAGGCTTTTCACTGCTCTTATCTGCATCCCTCTCGAATGGGTGTCACCAACAGCCTAGTAATGGGGTGTCTGACAGCTCCCTGCACATCGGTGCTGAACAAAAAGGAGACCTCAGCCCCTCCTAGGACAGGATTCCTGTGCCTGTGCAGCACAGCAACACACGGGACACTTAGAGCTTCACAGGCTGGGAATTAATTTATTACTGATGATCACATCTTGAATTTCTCTACCCCTGCAGTTTAGCTGTTTACATCTTCCCGACATGATTCATCTGGCTCATCTTCTGCCTCTCCTCACTGATTAAACACGATGGTCCACGTCTGTTGTTGTGGACACTGGGAATTTAGAGAGTTTCCAGATCAGCTCTGGACTCCGGGACAGGCACTCTTTGTGCAAGGGACTGCCCCCTCTGTCAGCAAAAGGACAACAGGCTATTAGCAGCATCCATCTCTTCACTTGGAAAAATAACTGGATGCAATATCAGTGCAGAAGAGCTTGACCTGCATCACCTTTCTGAGACTCCACCAGAGGGGAGGGTGTTGCCTCCACAGCTGGGCTCTAAAATCCAGAGCAAGAACTGGGAATTCATTTGAATGGTGAAGAAGTTGGATGCCACATGTGCACATGATACCAAACAACTCTCCTGCTTGTCCTTCCAAATTATGCTGCAGGTGACAGCACTGAAATCACAGAATCATAGAATGGTTTGGGTTGGGGATTATTTACAAGGAGTGCTCATCTTATTTCATTGGAAGTTTGGGACATTGATTCCTACACTGCAGGTATTTATGGAATTTAGACATTTGAGATGCAGTACTAGCACAAAAACAAGACAAAGAGATTATATCCTCTGACTTCCAAATGTTTTAACTAAGTAACCCCCCAAAAAAACCCTTTTCCATTGCACTGTGTTGGTGTAACATGGATGTATGTCAGAAGAAAATCAGTTTCCATTTCCCAGCTAAAGGTAACCCAGCCCGTGACCTGACAGCCACACTTGTGAAGTCATTACAAAAATCAGCTGATCTCTATGCCATGAAATACAGTGAAAATGAAGTGCTTCTGCAAATCAAGTTACTTGAAGTGTCCCAACCATTCATGTGATTTCAAGTATTTCATGGCTACTTATCTGCAAAGTCAGCTGGGTATAAAGGCCATCTCACCCTGCTCAACCACAATGTGCTTTGTAGTTTTATGGCTACTTAGATTAATTGGGCAAAACCATTACCCACTCTTCTTGCCAAAGTCACTCCCACCATTTTCACAGAGGGAGAACAAGAAAATGGTATTGGAAGTTGACTGGTTAACTCATCTTTTTCCTATGACTTTGAAAAAGCCCACCCAAGAGTCCAGAAGGGCAACTGAGACACCAGGTACTAGCAAGAGGCATGGCAAGACTAGAGGGAATTGAGGCTCTGGTCCTCACCTCTGCACTTGCTCTGTGGGAATCTGAGATGCAGTTTCCTTCAGCTGAGCTGAATTTGTCCTTATCCCCCTGTGATCTGAAATCCTCCAGAAGCAGAACCACGCTGGGCATGGAGGAGCTGCTGTTCCCATCTCTGTGGTCCTGTTATAGGCCTAGGGTCCAAGAACCACAGAAGGGCTGCTATGGGCAGTGGAAGCCACAGTCCTGACTTCACCAGTTCCTACCAGCTACCTACAGACAGCAAATCCTCGTGGTGTAAGGTGTGTGGCAATATGGCATCAGCTCCAAACCTCCTCTACTAGTAGCCCAAATAAGATACCCTGTTTCTTGCAAGCCCCTGGCAAGCAGGACTAGATGTTGTGACAGGCTGCACAGGAGATGACAGGGTCCCTAATGATGTAATACCAGTTCCCTCAGCCACTCCAGCTGATAACACTTGTGCTCCAAATGTGGTTAAAGTAAACAAAAGTCATTTTAAAAGGTCTTCTTCTGCATTGTAAAACGCTACATTTTAAAATGTTCTACTTGGGTGAAATTCAGATCTCTCTGTACCAAAGCCAGCACAACTTCCCCCCTCAAAGAGAGCTCGAGGAGTCCGTGTGTGTCCCACTCCCCACCCCACCCCCCGCCTCCGCCTGTGGGAGAAGCAGTGGACTCACCTGCGGGGCGGCCCGAGGCGGCGGCGACGGGCGGCTCAGGGCTCCGGGCACGCAGCCCAGGGCTGCCGCGGCGGCGGGCGGCGGTGCGGGGGGTTGCTGCCCGCCGAGCCCCGCAGCTGCCGGAGGAGCAGGCAGAGCAGCAGCAGCAGGAGGAGCAGCAGCAGGAGGAAAAGAGCCAGGTAGAGGAGCAGGTTGAGCTCCCACTCCATGCTGGGCTCGGCT
>JANHGL010024851.1:0-17497 GCA_024611195.1 Ceyx melanurus | reverse complement strand
TTAAACATATATGATAAACATGACCCCAAAGTAAACTTAAGATACTGTATTCTGTTAGTTTAATGTCACATTAATTTTTGAGTGAGAGTAATATTAAATTGTTATTTTAATTAATTGTACATGTGCAGACCAAACAGTTCTAAAATAAAATTATTTAGTTTCACAAATAATCTAGCAGGAGTGTTATTTTTCTTTCTGCTGAGCCACAGTATTCCAATACTAATAAACTGCTGCCCTACAAGATTTATTACCATGATCCTTAATTAGAAAAAAAAAGATTCTCTCCATGTCACTAACACACACAAATTTAACAGTCTTTCTTACCGTTAAAGCTTTTACCTTCTACCTTTCAAAACGAAGTGTTTTCTTATTTTTAACATCTTACCAAAAGAAGGAGGCATTAAAAACTGCTTTTTCTTACTCAGGAGTCACCGTGCAAGTCCTTTCCACAGTCCCTGTAATGTTCAGCTACTGGGTAGGTTCCTACTAACAATTTTTGTAATTCATATGTTAGAACATTAAAAAAAATAAATGCATCCTTCTATAAATTAGGTGATTTAAGCAGTCAATGGGGAATTGCTCTGCTGTGGAAAACAAAAGACAAAAATATAATCCAGGTATCAGAGGCAGCAGGATGTCCTGGCAAAGCTCCACTCTGGAGTACACTCAGTAAGAAAGAATGAGACAAGAATGGAATTTCTTCTGGGCATTTTATGGGGGGAGCTGGAAACAGGAAGAGAGAATTTACACATCATGAATCCATGGTTGGCAGGCAGACACAGAGGTGCAGTTTCCATGAAGGCTAGACCTCAGTCAGTATCTTCTCATTTCAAAGAGTACTACAAGATTTATTTGTGGTCTGTCCCATAAATGTGATGTGGGACTCATTGACCTAGAATGCTTTTA
Source organism: Ceyx melanurus (assembly GCA_024611195.1). Taxonomy (NCBI): domain Eukaryota; kingdom Metazoa; phylum Chordata; class Aves; order Coraciiformes; family Alcedinidae; genus Ceyx; species Ceyx melanurus. Next base: position 16,591 of record JANHGL010024851.1, on the reverse strand, counting down.
ATCTTAACATTCAGTAGCAAATTTAAATTAATATGTTCCCTGCATGGTGATCTGGAATGCATCAATGAAATAAAAATAGTCTGAGGAGTTAAATCATAGCAAAATTCTGTTCTAAACACATTCTCAATCTGACCATTTAGCTGTGTGTACAAATTGAGTTGTTGTATGTAAACAGATATGTTACATTTAAAATATTTGTGTTAAGCCTACACATAAGTAGTAGTACTGATTTTCAGAATATCTTGTTGGGTGACAAATCTTGAAGATTTTATTCTGGTATTTATGAGAGTATTTTTCATTAAATGTGGGTTGGTGGGGAAATCAGAAACTGCATGGATATTGCAGTACCCTTATTGGAATTAGGACTGTTATCTCCTTCTAAATGTTAGAGACGTTTACTCAAGTTTTCTCTGTACAATTCTCAGTCCATCATCTCACATTTCTGATTTTTCTCTCTTCAACCCCAATAATAGGAGAGTAAATATTCACTGCTATGTTTAAAAATTATATGCTGAGGTTTTTTGCATTGAAATGAACAAAAAACAGAGGCCTGGTTTACTCAAAAGGGCTGTAAAAGCAACATCAGTCTATAAAATATTCAAGACGTGAGGCAGAACAGCATGCAGAAGGTTTAAAGTGAAGCAGAATTTAATCCTACAGGTTTCCAGCTATTCAGAACTGTAAAGTAAATTTTAAGTTCAAACCCGGTCTCTGAATGGTTCACAGTGACATTTATCCAATATCTTCCAGAGGTGATAACATTTGAAAACTATATTTTAATGCACTATTCTATTTAATATCTTACCAGGCCAAACCTCAGGATGCTTTAGATCTAGCCCAGATATTAAATAACGACTTAGCTGCTACAGTAAAGAAGTACCCCAGGAGGTTTGTTGGCCTGGGCACGTTGCCTCTGCAAGATCCAGATCTGGCTGTGAAGGAAATGCATCGCTGTGTGAATGAGCTGGGCTTTCCTGGAGTGCAGATTGGATCCCACGTCAACCACTGGGACCTGAATGCTCCAGAGCTCTACAGTGTCTATGCTGTGAGTCTCTTTCTGCCCTGACGGGAGGGAATTCTGTGATATGGAATTGTCTAAATATATCCTGGGATGTATTCAGTTATCAATTCAATGTATAGGTACAGTAAAGCAATTGAGCCTTCTAATGTGCTTAGTGATCACAGAGATTCAGCTTTAAATGATAATTCATTATAGCATATAATAACAACATAAATGTGCAATATAAAGCTTTCTGAAACATACTTTATAGTAATGAATAACAACATATTTCTCACTATAGACTTGCTTCCTTGGTTTGTGAGGGTAAGTGCAGTATCAAATGAAGCATTTCTGCACTGCTTCTTTTGGGTTCAAGTTACTGTGTCCAGTGCTGAGATAATTGATAAAACTCCCTGAGATTTTCAGAGATCTAGAGTATCATACAGAATTATGGAAATGGGACCAAAAATCTCCAAACTGAATGTATTGATTATGAAATAAATGTACAGCCTGTATCATTTCACAGGTTATTACAGCTGTCATTTTGCATTTGATTCATACAAGTTATTCTTCAGAATGCTCAATTTATTCCAGAGTTCTATTAGTGCAGCATCTGGAACAGATGTTTTTATGGTTGTATACAGTCATTTTTCAACTTCCACTCCTGGAGATGCAGGGATTCACAGAATCACAGCATGGCTGAGGCTGGATCATCTAGACCCACCCTCTGCTCAAGCAGGGCTACATAGAGCTGGATGCCCAGGACCATGCTCAGGTGGTTTTTGAATATCTCCAAGGATGGAAACTCCACAACCTCCCTGGGTAACCAGTGCCAGTGCTCAGTCATCCTCACAGTAAAAACATCTTTCCTGATGTTCAGAGGCAACCTCCTGTATTTCAGTTGGTGCCCATTGCCTCTAGTCCTGTCACAGGGCACCACAGTTCTCTCAGTGTTTCCATGTAGGAATCTCCAGTCCCTTTGTCATCTTTGGACCCTCCAGTAGTCTCTCCTGTACTAAGATCCCTCTCTTGTGCTGGGATCTCTTTTTTATACTGTACATGCTCCAGCTTATGTTTAATAGGTGTAACCACTAGCATTTTTAGAAACATCCTTGTATAGTAGACAGTGAAATTTAGCCATATTTGATAACGAACCATTATCAATCTACTATGCCACTTATTGAATTGCTATATTTAATTTACAAATGTAGATGGCAATTCCTCCCTAGAATCCCAAAGTTGCAGTTTTATTTATGGATGTATGGGTAAATAAACCCAAATTTTTCAAACGTGTGATAATCTCCTTAGCAACAAGAGGAGGTCCAGAAATACATCTGACAAAATGAAGCTGTTAAATCCTGGTTAAGCATATGAATGACTCTGATGACTAGATATTTAAATTAAAGCACATAATTAAATTATAAAGACAGAAGAAGCATCCTGTATTGCCCTTTTGTTTTCCTTTCCAAAGGTGTCAGTAGTTTTGGAAAGAATAATCTACTGGAGTGGAGATGTGTTACTGATCAGAATACAGCTAGATTTTGAACTCTTAGGGTGGATTAGGAGTATTTTTTCTTGGTTTTAAACCAGGCAGAGAGCCAAAGGGAACAAATGTGGTGCAACAACAATGAAAATTCCTGAATGCAACTGGAACAATTCTATGGAACCATCCCAAAATGGATATCCTCATATGTGTAATGAAGCCAAAAGAATGTTAGTTTGAACTGAGTTCCATGCTGCAGGATGACTGACAAACACAGCTAAAGAAGCATTTTTACTGCAATAATCTTTAAGAATACTTGGCTTCCAGTCTTGTAGTCTCAAAAGAACTGTGAAACTGAGGACTTCATGACATGCCCCACAGGAGTAAATAAAATCAACTATTCCTTATAGTTCTAGCTCCTGGATCTGTTTTCATTGCAAATGTACAATTTTGCAGGTAATCTTTGAAGCACACTGAGAGCTAAGAAGCATTTTGGTATGATTGCTCAAGATTTAGATTTTTTTCTCTGTTTGCTGCAGGCTGCTGAACAATTAAATTGCTGTCTCTTTGTGCATCCCTGGGACATGCAGATAGATGGAAGGATGTCCAAGTATTGGTTTCCCTGGCTAATAGGTGAGTGCATATTTACTTTGCTTAATGTACATTTATGAGCTGTCACTGGATTATGCCCTGAAGATTGTTGCAAAGGTACAGAGGAAAAGTACATGCTTTTTCTGTATTTTTTTTTTAACTCAGCAGTCATTTGATTTTAAGGTTGTTTGGTTTGTCTACCTTTAAAACACCTAGAAATAAAACTATTCAGACTAGCAATAGAATTTAGTACTCTCTTTTGTCATAAATACAAAGGGCAGGTAACTAGGGAAAGGTGAATTGTCTCTGAAATGAGTTCCTCAAAAATAATGTGAGCAATTCAAGGAGTAGGTGTCCAAACCACCAGTGCAGTATCTATTTTTCTTAATCAGAGCAGGCTCAACAACACAGATTTTAAAAGATAATAAAGTTACTGCATTTACTTAACTAAGTATAATGAAAAGATTTTCCTACTAAGCCTAATAAGTCTTTGCATCTGAGCATATAATAAAACATAAATGAAAGGCAACCCTTTTTTCTGGATAGCTATTATTACCCCCATAGATGAGGGGAACTCAGGTCCTAATTTCAACCTGGATGTCTGAAGTTAAGCAGCTAAATGTCCTGATATTCTGAATAACATTAGGTGTGCCCAGAAACTGAGGTCTGGGGTAAGAACCTAAATTGCTGTTACCAAACACGGGGCATCCAAGTTACCCAGTGGCAAAGAGAGGCTATTTCTGGACTATAGGAACAGGCACCATGCCACAACGAAACCCCAGATCTGTGTTGGAATGTCTACCAACTGCCCCTCTCTGCCCTGCTTTCTATACAGAAAAAATCCAGAAGAACAGGTAAGGAGAGAACCTGATGTATTCTGGACATGGCTTTGAGTTAGGATAACTGGGGAATCAAGACTGCACTGTATAGTTCAGAACACACACAACCTGCCTGTCTGCTGTCCTAGTGATGTAGGATAAAAACAAGGCTTAAAATTCAGCTCTTAATTTCCAGTCATGTGTCCTCATTTCAGTTAATGTTCAGTTCCATGTCCCTCTAGAAATAATAGAAATAATGCATAACCTTTGGCAGCTGCTCTGTAACCGTTGCTTTTGTCAGCAGGCTCCAGGCTAATTGAAGAAAATACAGATAAAATTTAAATTAGAAAATTAAAAATAAAACTCTCAATATTTGTTTGTTCTTAGGCATGCCAACAGAAACAACCATGGCCATTTGCTCCATGATTATGGGAGGAATTTTTGAAAAGTTTCCTAAGCTGAAAGTCTGCTTTGCACATGGAGGTAAGTAGAGTGCCCTGTGGAACTCCTGCTCTTCAGCTGAGCGTGGCACAATTGCATTTCCTGCTATGCCAGCTACCAGGGCTACCACCTGAAACCTGCCATCAGCTCAGCACTACTAACTCCAAGAAGATAATCTGCCAGATTGGCTGCTTTTATGACTGTTACAGTAGCCTTTAAGGGAAACAAGGAGGAAGGGGAGACAGGAGGTGGTCTGGGGAAGGGACAAGGAAGTGGCAGCAGGAATATGGGCATCACAGTGTGAAGAAGTGGGGAAAACAGAGAAAGAAGCTGATGAACAGGAAGGAATAAAAAATTCATGGTGTAGAGCACTTTCTAAATAGCTGACAGTAAAATTTATGGATGTCATAATGTGGCTTTTTTTCCTCACATGTATTTCCAGCTTCTCTTACTAAACATTTCTTCTTGCAGGTGGAGCTTTTCCTTACACAGTGGGGAGAATCTCCCATGGATTCAACGTGCGCCCTGATTTGTGTGCAATGGATAACAAGGTGGATCCAAGAAAATACCTTGGCTCATTTTACACAGACTCTCTTGTCCATGACCGTGGTGCACTAAGGCTGCTAACAAGTGTAATAGGAGAGGTGAGTTCTAATGCTTCCAAAAGCAGGTGAGTCATTCTTTAATTCCCTATGAAACAGCAAAAGGCAAAGAAAAGCATCAAGCAGGGAGAAGAGAGCATCTCATCATAGAATCACACAGTACTTTGCATTGGAAGGGACCTTTAAAAGTCACCAAGTCCACCCCCCTGCAATAAGCAGGGACATCTTCAACTAGATCATGTTTGTCAGAACCCTGTCCAGCCTGAACTGGAATGTTTCCAGGGATGGGGCATCTACCACCTCTCTGGGCAACCTGGGCCAGTGTTTCACCACCCTCATTGCAAAAAATGTTTTCCATATATCCCTTTTCCTTTTGCAACAGGCCCAGCTAAGAAGACTGTCTCCATCTTTCTTATATGCCCCATTAGCTAGTGGAAGGCTGCAATAAGGTCTCCCTGGAGCTTTCTCCAGGCTGAATAGCTTCAATGCTCCCAGCCTTTTCTCATCGCAGAGGTGCTCCAGCCCTCTGATCCGTTTTGTGACCTCCTCTGGACCTGCTCCAACAGGTTCATGTTCTTGTGCTAAGAACTCCAGAGCTGGACACAAGATCCCTTCCCTCAGTCTTCTGTCCAGCCTGCTGGGGATGTAGCCCAGGTTGCAACTGACCTTCTGTGCTGTGAGCACTCATTGTCAACTCGTGTCCAGCTTTTCATCCACCACTACCCTCAAGTCCTTTTCTGCTTTTAATCCCATCATCCCCCAGCCTGGATTGATAATGAGGATTGCCTCAGCTCAGGTGCAGGCTCTTGGCTTTGTTGAACCTCATGATGTTCACCTAGTAAAATCAGAACCTGAGCTGTGCTAAACTGATGGACTTCTGCCATGCTGATCACGTGTTTGCTGTGTGGAGTCACTGAGCTGGTGGGTTCCAATCACTCACTGTGATCTTAGTTCAGTGAGGCTAGTTCCTTGGGCAAGGATGCTTGAGATGGGACTGCCAGCAAACACTGATTCATATGGTGCCTTGTTTTCATATGGCTTAATTTTCAAATTCAAGTGTTTCTTTTTTTCCATTTTAAAATGTTGGGAGTCATGTTTTACCACTGTTACAAAGACCTTGGTAAATTAGAAGCTGTGTGACTCAGCGTGGCTGAGACCCACAGATTCCTTTGCTGGTTCTGTAAAGAGGAGCTGTAGATGTCAAGAGCAAGGCAGGAGAGACAATAGAGCAGGATGTATTCAATGCATTGCTGGAAACTTCTTCCCTGATTTAATGTGTATAGAACACAAGTCTCAGAGCAACTCTGCTTTAGAGTAACAAGTTAGCTTTGCATCTCAAGGTTGCTCCAGGCCATGGCTGTTGTGGGAAAGCTGCTGTCTTTGCACCACTTAAAACTGGAACTTCTCTACCTTTCTTCCTAAGTGACACATAGACCCTGTCTCATAATCAAGATTAGTCACTGCAACTGAAATTGAGGAGAGAGAGGTTATGGATTCTAATTCAATAATCTAAAAGTCACTCAGCAATAGCCTCTCTAGTGTCTTATTTTGCCAACAGATTTCTGAAATGAAGTTTCTTAATGCAATAAATTTGACCAGTGTGCTCTGTGGGATGTTGGTGTCTAATTGTCCTCTGAGTAATGTGAGCTTCAGCAATGTGACATCAGGTGGAATCCCAGTGCTGAAAAGTCATGTGTCAGGTCTCAAAAACTTCAATGATTTTAACATTCAGGAAACCTTGAAAAAAAAAAGCCAAACAAATAGTTTCTTTCTCTTTGTGATAGCCTAAGGCATCTTGTTCTGGAATAAAAAAACATTCACATCAGATTTTCAAACTTTATAACTACGATAATTAAAAAGCTCTCTCTTTTTCCAAAGGGAGTTGATATTCTCACATAATACTATTCCAGGAGAAAAGGCTTTAAAAATTGCCAAATTATCTCGGTGTTTTCAGGGCAGTCGTATGTTGGCAAAATAACACAAGATGAATAAATGCTGGGTGACAACCAATGTGACTGGGTCTTGAGGATGACAGGGTAACTTTGTGAGCTTGAACTAGGACAGGTCTCTAGAGTGCAGCTAAGAGCTGTGCAGGGAGGGCAACAGGCTGTGTAAAGATGTGCTCAGACATGGCTTCAGGCCCTTGGGGATCAGCCATGACTGGGCATCAGAATGTAATGTGTTGGCTTTCAGCTTATGAATATTAACATCCAGTGACAGCTGTGATGAGCCATGTACATTTAACTTCATCCCTTCTTAGTTTGGGGTGCAGGTTAATTGGAGTCTGTAACAGTTAAAGGAAGCAGAAATACACAATCTGAGAAAGAACTCCGAAAGACTGCAGAAATGCTGCAGTCCTTTGCTCCCCCCACGGTGAGGTAGCATGAAGAGAACACAAAATAAACACAAAATCCCTAACGATGCTGGCAGGAAAAGTGAAGAACTGGGTTGACAGGGTATTGAATGACTCAGTGTATCTGCAAAAACTTCCCCATGGCGATTCCACCAGAGCCTTGACCCAAAGGGAAAACACTGTCCAGCAGCTGGAGCTGAGCTGGCTGTAGCAATAAGGACTTTTTTTTTTTGGGATGTGTTCTGAAAGAAGGTGAGAGTCAAGGCAAAGACAGTTTTTACTTGTATAAGAGGATGAGCTCATGCTTGATACTCCTTGAGATTCATTTTAAGGTTCACATCCCTATTACTGTGGAACACGTTCTGCTTAGTAGAAAGGTCCACTGAGGTTAATCATTAGCCACAGGCACCTTGCTAAAGGAGAGATGCACTAATTAAGGTATAGAACTGTAAGTCCTCGAGGGAAAACAGACCTTGTTGTATTATTCCTTTGGAATAATATAATAATCCATCTATGATGGTAGGACTATTACTTACCTGCAGAGACTTCACACGACATCTCTGAGGCTGTTTGCTAAGGGCAGGTGTTGCAACCCCCATTTTACAGATGGGTACAAAACTGAGCTGAAGGACTATAAATGAGTGCCTAATATCACTACTGGCAGAGCAGCAATGCTGCTTCTAACTTTTTCGTCATGATTTACAGCCTTTGCTTATACAGCTGATTAATAGGCCACACGATTAGTTGTGTAACACTTTAAATTGAAGAAATATATGATTGAAATAATACCATGATTAATAAACAGCTGAGCAAATGTTGAAATATATATAATAAAAATAACTTCTCCTTTACTTAGAAGTCCATTGTCTCATATAAAGCTGCTGCGTGTGTGGGCTGTTGGGTTGTTGTGGGATTTTTTTATAAGGGTTATATATTTTTTTTTATTATATTCTCAGATATTTTAATATCTGGAAAAAAAGTTTTGGTATCATATTGAATATTAACAATAAAAGAATGTATTTAGCTGCTTGAAAGTACACACGACCAAATAAATTTTGTTTAATCTACAGTTGGAACTGGATTTAGTAGACAGAGGAGTATTAATTTATTTTAATCTTGTGGCAAGACTTCTATAATAAATGATAACACAATAACATAGAACAGAACAATAGAATGTGTGTCTTCTGTTTGGATTTGTGTTGTTCTTTCGGAGGCTCTCGGGTGACATCTACTGGAGGAAAAAAATATAAAAAAGTGCATTTGACAAATAGGAAACTGGATCCTATCATCAAATAACGGAAATAGGTTTTCTTCAGCCTAGTTCAGTATTGGCATCGGAGTCCAAACATTATAACAAGCGCTCCAAATTCATGAGACATTTGAAAACATATTTTTAATGAAAACTGTGGGTTTAAAATATTTGTGTCTCCAGGAGATGAAGCTTAAAGGAAAATAGACTTTTGATAAAATCAAGAGAGTTGGCAATATGTGAGGCAGATAAAACGGGGAAATGTAATTCCAGTGTGAAAATGAACCTATAACAATGTGGACCTCATGAGGATCTGCCTCTTTCTTTTCATCTCTGTTAACAGAAATGATGAATACAGATCTTTTATTGAATTTTATTTTCACTGACTTACTTTCAGAAACAAATCATATCATGTCACTCATATTCTAAGGTACATGTTTCAAATGCACAACTATTATCCAATCCCAGTTAAAGACAAGGACCTTAACAAAATAAACAAAAGTAAAGGAGATTCTGGGTTTGTTATCTGAAGCTGATGACTAGTTAAACACTCTTTTATTTCATTTAAGTATTTTAGTAATTCTACACTGAACCATGCCTTATGTAATACCACACTGTAATTATTACAGCTTTTAAAGTAACACACAGATCATTTTGATTTCTTTGCATTTATTACAGGTTCTTCTCACATACATGTAATTTTAAGCTTGTGTGTGTCTGTGTCTCTGTGTGTGTGTAGTTAAGAATTTCAAATTCAGGAATGCAAATCCAAGTAACTTTTCTGGGTTTGGTGGAGAACTTGTCACATTGGAAATGGTTCAAAACCTCTCATGTTCATTTTGGGCTGCACACAACAGTGCAGAGCACGCAATGGGCATGAAGAAGAACCAGAAAGTAAGTAGAGAAACTGAAGGAAGAATTCCATGTAACTTTTATTGGCCATTTCATTATGACAACACTTAACCACGATTAATCATTGCAGAAGCAATGTGAGTAGTGTGGAGAACAACAGCTGCCTCTTCTGTCACAGTTCAAACCTGTAGCACAGTACAGAAAATCAGAGCAGGGAATGACAGTGTGCTGCATACACCTGACAATACACACTCGTTCCCACCAGCCTGGGATTTGCATTTTCAACTGGCTGGCTGTCAGAATAAATACAAACCAGCTTTCATTGGGCTCCACAAAAATGATTAACAAATAACTTGTACATTTTTTTCAAACTTAAATTCACCCACTGAACTTCATTGTTTTCAAGCATTCCTAGTGTAAGTTGGAACCCCAATAATATCTTCATACCAGTCCTGTAGTGAATCAGTCCAGTGTATACATCTACTTTACTGGGGTTTATTACAACTTCCAGAAAGAAAGTGCAGTTATACTGTTTACTGTTGCTACAAAATGCATAACATGGGTTTTCATTACCAGGACAAAGTGATTTTGGGGACAGATTACCCTTTTCCACTTGGGGAGCTGGAACCTGGTAAACTGATTGACTCAATGGAAGATTTTGACAATAAACTGAAGGTAGGATCTTTACATTTGTTTGGGGTTTTTTCCCTCTCCTTTTAAACCTCTGGTTTTAGACCTGAGACAAAACACTAAAAAATCAGTGTGGTGCACTGATTGCTACAAAGGCTGGAAGAGGCTCTTTAGTCTCTTCACAGCAGTTCATTGAAAGCACAAGGAAAAGCATTTGAGTAAAGCAGGAGTTAAGCGCACACAAACATATATTTTTGTTTTGTTTTTACAGGATAAACTCAAGGCTGGAAATGCTCTGGAATTTTTGGGTGTTAGCAGAAAACAATTTGAATAATTATGAAGACATTAAAGAGACCAAACTTCAGAAGTAATGCTGAATCCTCAGGGACACTTCTGCTTGCATGTGCAATCATACAGATGAGAACTAAATCTGACAAGAATATTACAGACTACCATTGTTTCTAAAGGGTGATGGAAATGAGTATGCACAGATATGTCTGTGCATTTGAGGATTTGTCTTTGAACAATTCTGAAATCTCTGCTTTCATAGAAAAGAAAAGATTTCATCTTTTGCAGTTGTAATAAGAATCTCTGAAGGATAATTTATGTCATAATACTAGGACTTGATTCCTAGGAAGAAAGAACTGAGAAAATTATTGCTTTTATCCATTACATTTCAGTCTTTGTTATGTCCAATAAACAGAATAAACATCCCAAATCAGAACATAAACAATTCTGTTGATGCTCAGTGAAAGGCAACATTTGCCTTTGTGCACTGACTGCAATGGCAGCTCAGCAGGGGTGCTGCTTTGTACTTCTCCTGCCTCCTACACCACTGCAACTCGTTCATCAGAAACAATTGGACCAACATGGTTCTAGGTGCAGAAATAATGTATTTGTGTGGGTTACACTTTGCATGCACTGTCAAAATAAACCCTAGTGGGGTTTTGTGTTCTATTTCTTGAAAAGTACTTCCTAAAAGTAAAGCCTGATGCTTTCAGTGTTGAAATGTTAATGTTCTGTCTAGCTTGAGTCCTGCTATGGGAATGGAAATGTGGTTTACTTGGTGGCTATTGATTGAAATGGGTTTTCATGATTACCCAGTGAGGGCACAGGCACTCTTCTCCTGAGAGGGTTTTACTCTAGTCAGAAAGATGCTGATGAGCACTTAGTCTCCATTCTCATTCGCTGGCCACTTATGCTGTCACCACTCTCTGTTCAGTCTTAGAGCACTCCAGGAGAAATAGGATCAGACAAAATTTGATTTTATAGCTCTGTCTGTAACTGTCACAGATTGAGCATCAGCTGTTCCTGTGCCAGACTGCACTGAAGGCTTTGCTCTTCTTCAGTGTCGAAAAACCCCCAACTGCTTTGTGCAGGTTATTTACATGTTTTCCTACCTATTGCATTTGGATCTTGACTGCTGCTTCTCCATATATGTTCCATACAAGACTACCGGACACCAGAAGCTGAACAGCAGCTCAAAGGTTTAGGCCCTGAGAATACCAGGTTTTCATGCAAGAGGAAAAGAGAACCATAAAATAGCTTTAATCATGTTGATTGTCCTCAGGCTTGCAGCACTTCTGCTGACCTTTTTCATTTAACTATCTTTGTGCAAGCATTTTGTTACTCAAAGTATGATTTTTCAACCACAATGTTTAAATTAAATTTCAAAGTAGGAGAAAGGCAACTTCATTCTCATGTAATATTCTTTTCCTTCAGCATATTTGTTTTTCAGTGATGCTTAAATGGATTTAAGAGTAAAACACTTTGTCATTCCTCCAATACATTTTAATTGGAGCAATTCTTTTTTTTCTTTTTATTTTATGAATGAAACCAGTTATGTTAGTGGGAATGCAATGTTCCATCTTTGGGGACCAAGGTCTGGAACCTCTCCGATAGCAAGAGCAGTATTTAATTACCTTGTGACTGAATGGGTGATTGCAGCACTCTGCACGGCAATTAATTAATGTGCATACCCTGCATAAATCATAGTCATTATACACTCATTATTTAATGAAATTCTACTTATTCTGGATGTGCTAAGAATTTTCAGACAGGGATATATGGAATCTTCTCAATAACTTCCTTTTTTGCATTAACAAAGTTAATGTAAAATTCTAATTACAGTCAGATGATAATATTCTTAATACTATTATTGAAGGAATAAAAAATGCAAGTTGAACAACCAAACTCCACGAGTTTTACACAATGATTTAAACAATGAAGTAAAATATAGCACTTTAAGATTGTTAAAGATACAAAAATATGAAGATCGGGTCCTAATGACAAGGTAACTCTCTGTTATTAAATTTCCTCTGCATACATAAAATCTTCAAGGTAATTTAGAAATTGGAAGATGGGGCAGGTGACACGTGTCTGTCCGTGTATTTCACTAGCATTCTGTCTGGTTTAGTTATCAAATTGTCAAAACGTCTGCATAAAATTTGCACTGAAATTGTCAAAGAACTCGTTGTAAGGTAATTTTGGGTGAAAAAAAACAGCCGTAGAGTGCTAAGGGCGTACGCTGAACATGAGAAGAATGCTCGGTGCTCTCACTTTGATCCACGATGGTAACAACTTTGAGGAAAGACAGGCACCTTTTCATACCCTTTGAATCCTGAATCTTCTCAAGCTAATGCTGAAAATCAGTAATTGAATACGGAGGGCCCAGTGAGAAGCGGCTGCCAGCTGCCCCACAGCAGGTGTTAATAGCTGTAACGGGACAGCGAGCAGCCTGCCTTGGGCATCCTCTGCCTCCTTGCTCCTGCACTACTGGCTTTAATCTTTGGGAGCGCTCAGCAGCTCTGAACCAAACTGCTCATTTATCACTGTGAAACTGCCAGACTGCCGCAGGCAGGCGGATGAAAACGAGCGGCTGGAGACGCCCAATCGGTTTAAAGCTTCAGAGGTATAGAGCGGCCGGGGGCCCGCAACTACCCCCAGCGCGGCTGCGGAGCTGCCGCTCAGCGGACACCCACAGCCCGCTATTTGCGGGGACCTCCTCTCGCCCACGGCCCGAACGCAAGGGCTGGGTCTGCGCTCTGCCCGCGGCCGCGCCCCTCCCTTCGCGGCGGGAACCCGCGCGTGCGAGGGGGTGAGGAGCTCTGAGGGGAGGGACGCGCGCGCCCCTACGAGCAGCCCGCCTCCTCCGCGCGACGGACGGGATGATCCCGGCCCCGTACCCGGCCCCCGGCGCGCAGCCAATCACCGCCCGGCCCGCCCCGGCTCCGCCCTCCTCCCGCCTTCCTCGCGCCATTTGCTGTAATCCCGCCCCGAACTCTGATTGGTCGGTTGGCGCTGTGACCACGCCCCCTTTCCCGTTATATAGAGGGACCCGCCCTCAGAGTGACGTAGACGTCGGTGAGGGGGCAAGATGGCGGCAGTGGTCTGGGGGAGGTCGCTGCCCCTGCGTAGCCTCGGCTTTCCCGCCCAACCTTTTCCCGCCCTCCTCGCCCTGAGGGGCCGCGTCACCCCAGACCCTGTTGGTACCCTGTTGGTGCCATTGCCGAGGCTTTTCCCCTGCTGCCAGAGTCATGAGGCCCGGAGTCACAGGGGGTGAATTTTTCCTTGTCTGAGGGGAGGCCTCTCCGCTGGATCAGCCGTGGCTGCTTTTTCTTCATGCCTCGGTGGGGTTATTTTCTTCCCTTTAAAAGTTTTTTTAGTTGTTTTTCACCACAGGACTCCCTTCTGGGGGAAAGCAAAAGCAAGAGGCCTGCACCACCTGAGTGCAGGAAAGATTTGTGTAACTTCTCAGAAGCAGCAGCTCCCAGGGCACAGAGTGTAATTCTGGCTGCTCTGCTGATGTTTCCCTCAGTTTTCACCGGGTTTTTTGCCTCGGGAGCTCTTCCAGGAGACTGCTTGGTGGCTTTGGAAGCTGCTTTGTTAAATTCAGAGCTGGCCACAGCTCGGAAGGGGCTCAGTGAGCAGGAGCATTGTTACCAGGAGCCAGACTCTTCTCAATGTCATCCCATGACAGGACAAGAGGCAATGGGAGTCAGTTGAAGCACAAGAGGTTTAGGACAAACACAAGGAAAAACTTTTTCCCAGTGAGGGTGGCAGAGCCTGGCAGGGGCTGCCCAGGGAGGTTGTGGAGTCTCCTGCTCTGGAGACATTCCAGACCCCCCTGGATTTGTTCCTGGGTGACTTGGTCTAGGTGCCCCTGCTCTGACCTAGATGATCTAGGTCCTTTCCAACCCCTGACACTCTGTGATTGTGTGATTCTGTGAGACCCAATGAGTTTCTGAGACAGTGATTTCCTTTTTCCATCTTCCTTCCGCCTGTTGCTTTACCCCCGGGGTGAATCACTCCCTGTTTCCTTGGGAACAGTCAACACCACTTCATTTTTTACTTCTTCAGGCCCAAGGATGAGCAGCTGAGACACAGCAACCTCCCCAGGCTCAGGCACACCCACAATCCAGGGCCTTATCCAGCAGAGGCTGAATCACCAGAACCACTGACCAAACTGGGGCTGAGCTTCCCCCTCCCATCCCTTCCCAGTTGGGAGTTTCAGGGATTCAGAGGACTCAAAAGTGCCTGAAAAGTTTTTTATTATTAAAACCCAACCACATTTGGCTTCTCTGCCTGAAAAGAGCCCTCTTGGCTGGTTAAATGGGGAAACTGGGAGTGAAAAATGCCCGGGGGGTGGGTTTAGCTGAAATCCCTCCAGGTGCCTTGTCCTTCAGGGAGAGTTTTGATGGATGTGAGGTAGGTTTTTTTGACAAGTGACTTCCCAAAACCAAAACTGTGCTGTCAGGAGGCTGTGACCACACGGGGTCAGCCCAGCTCTGCCCAGTCAGTCCTGAGCCTGCGTGGGGAATTTGGCTGGTTTTGGATGAGTTTTTTCAGGAACCCAGAGATGCTTTGGAGTGCAGAATGGGACCAGCTGGTTTTCAGCCACCTGCCTCAACTGGTGGTGAGTATTCAGCTTTTTTCTCTCTTTATGATGGAAGGAGGTGGTTGTGCTGTTGTGGGCTGTTGAAGGAGAGGTGCTGGTGCTGGTGCTGGAGCCAGCAAGGGGAAGCTGGATCAGGGCTCAGCCACTTTGCTAAGTCCACACACAAAATGGGCTTTGCTTAGAACCCCAGAATGGTTGGGGTTGGAGGGAGCTCTGGAGATCAGAGTCCAACCCCCTGGCAGAGCAGGGTCACCCAGGGCAACCTGGGTGCTGCTGAGCTCTCCCATCTCCTCAAACCACCTCCCAGTCCCACCCAGTGGCATTTGAAAGGTCAGGCAATTAGGCCCAGTGAGGATTCACAGCAGCCAACAGTTAAATCTCCCTCCTTACATCCCAGGCCAGGATTTGATCACTGAAGGCTGAGGGGAAAGTTGAAATAACCAATTCCACTCATCTCACTCTCTGTCTCCTCTCTGACAGCCCCACTGTGGTGAATTTTGTTGCAGGAAAAAACAACCTCAGCATAGTTTATATCCTCTGTTTGCCAGCAGTGGAACAAGGTGGTCACAGGGCAGGGAAATGGCAAATTTGGGACCATGGGACATCCAGAAAGATGGAAAAGGAGCCACGGACTTGCTTGATGTAAAGGTCTGTGTCTGAAACACACCCTGCTTTATGAGGAGAGAGAAACCACTCTCCTTTCTTTGGCCAAGAGACACAAGGCACTGAGGACAAATCAGTCCTGGTCACAATAACATTGTTTACATTCTGTTTTGGAAACAGATGCTTGGGGCTCAGTCCACCTCTGGTGCTTTCTTACTTAGATAAGTACTTGCTGCTGCAGCTCCCCAGATGCTGCCTGTGGACAGGGAATGAGACAGAACAAAGATCAATGAAAGGGAGCCAGAGCAGGAGAAGAGAGTTTTGGGGGTGAACAAAGATTTTGGGGGGGTGTTTCAGCTCTGGGAAGGGACCATGACCAGCTAGGTGTTTGATTTCCCCACCACATGAGCTGCCCATGCTGGGGAGGAGGGAAACTCCAGCTGCTGGTCAGCAAGGAAATCCCAGCAGAGGGAAATGCTCTGAGTGAAGGGCTCAGAGTCACCCCTGGGGTGACCAAGGATCTCGTGTGTGACACCAGCAAGTGGTGACTGGTCCTGGGGGTGGCAAGGGACAGTTGGGCTGTTGATTCTGAGCTGGCTGTGGGCTCACTGCCACACCCCTGGTGCCACCACCCCAGCAAGCTCTGGTGTCTCAGGGCCACCTCCCAGCCCAGGCAGCAATTCCTCCTTGGTGCCAGGGAACGTGCTTTGGCCAACCCGTGGCCTGGCTCCCCCAGTCATCTCTTTTCCCTCTAGGTGGAGTTGTTATTACACATCAGATTTCCAGGCTGGAGCTGGGCAGATGATGACTTCCCAGCCACTCTGCTTGTGTAGCTTCTCAGGAATTTAATTGGCTTGAATGAAGCCAAGTCTCTTGGAGGGTTTATGGGAATGGGCTGGGAAGGATGAGCTGTCCTGGGGTGTGCATGGGCAGGGATCACCAGCAGACTGGTGATGCCATGGGCTCTGGATGGTTGAAACTAAAAGAGGGAGATTGAGACTGGAGAGCAGGAGAAGGTGCTGAGGGTGGCAGAGCCTGGCCCAGGCTGCCCAGAGAGGTGGTGGCTGCCCCA
>JANHGL010024850.1:53084-65860 GCA_024611195.1 Ceyx melanurus | reverse complement strand
CCAGCTCTCTCAGCCTCTTCTCAGCAGGGAGATCTCCACTCCCTTCAGCATCTTGGTGCCCTGCACTGGACTCTCTCCAGTAAATCTGTCTTTCCTGAACTGGGGTGCTCAGCACTGGACACAGTACTCGAGGTGGGGTCTCACCAGTGCAGAGTAGAGGGGGAGGAGATCCTCTCTTGACCTGCTGGCCACACTTCTCCTAATGCATCCCAGGATGCCATTGGCCTGCTTGGCCAATGCAAGGATGCATTGTTGGCTCATGGTCATCCCCTGTCCACCAGACCTGGGGGTCTCTTTCTCCAGAGCTGGTCTCATTGAGGTTGGGCTGGCACAGTGCACTCCTCAAAGCTACCGTGATTTCAGAGCTGGTGTTCTGGATCTCAGCCCTCCCTCCCTGGTAGTGGAAGTCTATGAGAGACAATTGTTGGTCTGTTCCAGTTACAGTAACATGTTTTTGACATGAAAGACCTGTGGTTCCTTCTTGCAGGATGCTTCTTTTAAGACCCTAATGTAATAAGAGTATATATTTTTTAAGAATGTGGATTTTTTTTCTTTAGTGCTATACAGATTGAAAATATAAGAACACAGAATCTATAAAATACAGTTTCTGGTTGCCCGTACAAATTTTCCTCTGTTGCTTAATGAGATGGTTTATTTGTCGGTCCTTTTAACCACACAGACTGAGGATGTAACTGAAATTATTGACATGGATAGCCATAAAGCAGGTATTTCCTGTCTTTTCAGTTGTTGGATTTAGAACCCAAACAGCACTTTATAATATCTTTCACAAACACAGAGATATTCTGTGCTCTGTGTCCTGGCTTGTACAGATCCTATCTGAAATTTAGCAATGCCAGACTAGAAGGCGTATAAGGAGACAAGGAGACATGGAAAACTTCTACCTCCTGTATTTAGCTCATGTAGAGGTTTTGCAGTGTTTGGGACTACTTTTTTTTGTTTTGTTTTGTTTTGTTTTCTTTGTTTGGTTTTGTTTGTTTGTTTGTTTTTGGTTTTTTGTTTGTTTTTTTTTTTTTAATTCTCCAAAACCATCCTGAACCTTATAGATTACTAAATTTTACCAATTTTCTGTATGATGATCTCAGGTTTGTGTTTAGGTTAGCTTAAAGTGTATCTTTAGCATCAGGTGTGAACTCTTCCATTTTTATACATTCATTGACATCTTTAGGACTAATTATATAGTTACTGTTATGCTTCAAAGTTTTTATGTTTTAGGCTTGGCTAAAACTTTACTAGAAAAACTGGCTAGGACAATCTGTACTTACTACTTAGGAGAGCAGGTCATGGTTTTGTGGTTGGTTATTGGTTTTGATCTAGTTTCTAAATAAAATTTTGGAACACTGAATAAACAAAAACCTGTCAATATATGAATCAGTGTATTATTATAGTAAGTGTTGGAACCACAAAATATGGTTCAAATGTAAATTTCCTATGTCTCAAATTCAATGTGTAAGGCATGCAAAGTGTGAATATAAAAATGACTGTACTGGATCAAATAAAAGGCAAGTCTTCTAGCAGCATGCCTCTGATAATAAGCAGTAGGGAATGCTTAGGGAAAAGTGCAGAAAAAAGGCAAACATGATGTTAATTCTATTTGACTGCCTTACTGCACACTGCTGTAACCTGACAGCTTCAGCTTTTTTTTTTTTTTTCCTTTGATCATGGCTTAAATTTATGCAAGATACATTCTTAATTCTCCAGACTGACTGATCTCCTGTAATTCTTTCCTTTTGAACTTTGAATGTATTGTATTTTAGTCATTGTCTTACAATGTCAGTAAAGGCTTTACTTTTGTGTGAAACTAATCTGCAGCTAACTTCTTCATATTTTTGTGGTTCCTCTTTCAAATTTAACCTTAGTATTTGTGTACTCAGTTTTATTGTTTCTGCAGAGAGTGAATTGAAATGCCTTGTGATTAATAAGCAGTCATGGATAGTATCTTCCATTTAGTCTTCACACACATCCCCAATTTAGAGTTTTCTATCTAAACTGATAAAGTAAAATTCCTATAATCTCACTTCTAGATGAGTTGTCATTGAAAATAATCTGTGGTTCTGTATTTAGTGGGTTTCCTTGATTCTTCTATTAACCCTTACAAACTATTCTCATTTTAAATGCTTCAATTTTGACTTCTTTTTTTTTAATAGAGGAACACTCTATTCCAGAAGTTTTCTCCTTTTTTCTTACATTTTCTCAATTATATTTTGGGTTATTAGTCTTCAAAGGTACCTGAATTACATAAGCTTCACATCTAGATTTTATTTAGCCTAATAGATTAACTCATTTTACAGACTTTTTACTCACAGTGAAAACATTTCTGGAATAGAAATAATTGTTCAGTTTGAATAAAGAATAACATTACTTGTTTTTAAAAAGCTCAGTACCTTTTAGGTATGAATAATATGGAAAACTACATACACTTGAGTCTTTAGAGAGTGCTGAACATCCGGGACTATTCTAATGCTTTTTTTTTTGTAATGAATGAATAAAAAATTGCTTGGAAGAACAATACCATCTTCCAACTCTTCATGTATCTTTTTATTTTATTATTGACAGATAATGGGTAACCTTTTCTATTTCATTAGAACTTCTGTGTTTTACAATAGAAAAGTGTAATCCTTGCCCCAGAGTTTCTTAGGACATTGCTTTCAGGATTCTGTTCTCAATGGCAATGTGTATCAGATTCACAATATTGATGTATTTTCTTCACCCAGGCTGCTGATGGTGATTTTTGTCAGGCCCAGCTAGAAACCGCAGCTATTTTATATTGCCATTTATATGGCAATATAAAATATTTTATATTGAGGACTACAGCCCTGGTCTACTCATTGTGCAGAGCAGAGAGCTGACGCATTCTATAGTTGTTGTCTCGCCCACCTCTGGGTTTATTTCTGCAAAAGAAGCAGCAAAACTGGTTTTTTAACTGTGTCTTTCCACAATGTGTGGTTGGGGTATGGCTGGGTGGACAGAGAGTGGCAGAATTTTCATGGTGCTCTTGAACCTTTCAGTGCAGATACAGAACCTACAATACTGTGATTTTGTGATTCTGTAATACTGCTCTTCAGATCAGTGGCAGTACAGTGAGATTCTGACATTTGTATTTTGTGGACTAGATATTTATATATCAGTTAGCTTCCAGCTGCTGATAAAGTCAGGCAGAGCCTAAGAGCTGAGTTCATCATGGGGTTGTATCAGTGTGGTGGAGGTGGAGATGTGCTGGCAAGTGTGTGTTCTGCACACCGTTGGCCCACTCTGCTGATTATTAGAATAACAGAGCCTTTGCATAACCTAAAAAGGGTTTTTCAGAAAATTCCTGTATGTGAAAGCTGCCATTTTTCTATAATTTTTTGAAAATTGATGTGGTGGAAACCAGAAAACAAAACCTCACCTACTGTAAAAACTTTTTCAAGCTATGCTAAATTTTTAATAAACTTTTTAATTTTAGTTGGGCGTTTTAGTTAACTTCATTCCATTTTTCATTCAGTTCATTAACAATGCCAGTCCTGCAGCCTAGATATTTGTGCTTCTTACAGCAGAGTTTGCAGAAGTCAGAGTCAGCAGTGAATGCCCTGATGTAAAGGAAGCCTTTGTGATACTATATATAGCTTGAGAATGGAGGAACAACGGAGTCACAGCTAGTTAGTTCACACTTCTCACATCTTCTAGTCTTCAGGAAGCAAAGTTGAGGCTACTTCCAAAAATGAGACCACTAGAGGTGATGCTTCATTGTACGACTCTATTGTAATTGGTGGGCATCTGCAGCCCCCTGCTCAGCATGCTGCTGACTTGAACTCAGCCTGTGGTGTGGCAGCATCATGTGTTCTCTGCAAAGCTGTTTGCTGCCCTCTTGTTCTCCAGCCCAAGCTGGTGTGAGGAGTTCATCTCCTGCAGGTACAACTCTGCATTTGCCTTGGTTGACATAGATGGAAAGCAGCTGCCAGGGGAGGTCATTGTGGTTGGCATCTCGTTCATCTAGCACAGGGAGTTGCTCCCTCATCCCTCCAGTTTGGTGCTGCCCGTGCATTTCCTCAGTGCACATTCCATCCTCTTTCCTATTTTATTGCTAAAGATGCTAAGTGATAATGATTCTAGTGTTAGACCCAAGACAAGCTGCTCACAGCTGGTTCTCCAGTTCTGGTTCTGGCTGGTGGTCTCTCCTCTTGGAGCCTGATGGTGCCACTTTCCAGCCTGACAGAGCTTTTCCCAGACACTTTCTAGTCTGTTTTTTCAGTCTAGTGTAGAGTTTGTCTACTGATAATGGGACAGGAGGGAAGCAGCAGCAGTGTCATGCAGATGTAAAAAACTGAGAACTAAAGCCTGAACCAGTAAGTGACCTGTATTGCTGCTTTGGTAAAGAGTTTGTTCAGCATTTCTGAGAAACCACATCCTTTTCAACTATTTTTGGTTGAGAACCAGAGTTCCTTTCAGAAAAGTAGACAGTTGTTCTTAAGTAAATAACTATTTCTTACAAGATAGTTTCACAGGTGTTCTATGACATTTGTTTTGGTAGTTAAATGGTAATTTCCAGGATTTATAGGCCACATCCCAGTTGAATTTTCCGGCCTTAGTGCTGATTTGATGTAGTCAGAGATTGGGTGTGTTTCTGTAGCGGGCTGGTTTTTCATATCTTTTGCATGCAGATTTGCAAAATGCAGTGTTTGCTTGTCTAAAGAACTAGTTCAAGTATTATTTTCCTAATGTCAGAGGTAGCAGCTCATTCTGCTCTTAGGCTGGGCTAAATTGCATCCTTATTCTTACAACTAAATGCATTTGGCATTCTTATTTTTGGTGAATTTGTTATCTTTTTAGCTAAGCTGTAAAAGTGTAACTGGATAATGTTTCAGGTACTGTGCGTGCAATAGAGAATATTTTGAGATGGGAGCTGTAGTTCTTAAGCAAAATAAGTATCTAAATATTTTTTCAAGCTCAACTTTAGCTTTATAGATATTGAACACAGTGAGATTCTAATGTAGCTGTCAAACTGGAAAATTACCATTTACTGGGTTAGTAGCTTGACTTACTGTTTCACCTAGAAATGGAGGAAAAAACCCACAATAGTTGCACAGATCAAAGAGTGATAATTAATATTCAGTTGCATTTTAAATGTTCTTAATTAGGTAGTGGCTAATATATTTTTGAATTCCCGTGAGTTTTCTGTTTTCTGTTATAATGGCATATAAAGCAATAGTCTTTTAGTATTTAAAGTATTTGTATTAATTATATGCAGTAGCATCTGGTAAAACTGAATTTTTGCACTTCTTGCAACACCTTAATTTTAGGAACATGACAAGAATAACAGTGAGTACTTTTATCTCCTTTTACTGTGAGGACATATTTGACTTTTTTTTTTTTTTTCCCCTTCTAGACCTTTCGAAAAACAGATTTACTGAAATTCCATCTGACGTCTGGTTGTTTGCACCATTGGAAACTTTAAATTTGTATCACAACTGCATCAAATCCATTCCAGAATCTATTAAAAACCTGCAAATGCTTACGTACCTTAACATTAGGTGAGTACAGTTGCACTCTCTGATCCTGAAGGTCTTTTCCAGCCTGATTCTGTGATGCTAATGCTCATAATTTTTGGTCTTTGTATAAATGAACTCATTGGAGAGCTGTAATTTTGCTGCAGAAGGTCACTGAATGCCCTTGTGCTTCTAATTTTTTCCCAGACAGGTAAAATCGTTCTGCTGTTTATTTGCCTTATCCTTGCTGTTTTACTTGTTTCTTCCTTTGTGGGTATTGAGTGCCTTACAGAATTTCAGTCAGTAAACTATGTTATAAGGATAAGGAGAGTTTGCAAAGTTTTATCTGTTTTTGATGCTAGGCAGACAGATGATATTTAAAAATTACATGTGTAAAAAATTGCTGCTCTCAAGTGGCTGGGTGACTCTGGACAGAATGCCCTAATTTTGCATATTATTTACATTCATTGCTATATTGCTGTTCTGAAACTTGGAAAACACATGATTGGTTCTTCTCAGAAGCAGATGAATTTGAGCTCTGGCAGGAGAGGGCATCTGGAAGAGCCCTTCCAAGAAGAGCTGAGACCCTGTTTGCCACAATACTCCCTGTGTCTTGCATTGACAACAGCAAGTCCAAAGTCTTCTCAGCTAAGAGCTATTTAACATGTCAGATTGGATTCCAGAATTTATTTTGAAAAACCATTGTGATTTCTTCCTTGGAAAGGAAAATGGTAAAAAAAAAGCCCCAAACAAACAAAAACCCCTAAAACCCAAACACACAAAATCCATTCAACCCTAAAAACTAGGTTTTGAAATCTGAAGTGTCACCATTTATAGTGATAATTGAAGAGTTCTGAAGAGGATTTTTGATTTTTGACAGGATTAATTGCAGTGTTTTCTGAAAGAAACTTAAGTTTCTTTACAAAGCAGCAACAGCCCATTTTTCTTTTGATGGTGACTGAGGTGCTGACTACAATTTTCCACCAGTAGCATGTGGTTCTCACTGGGCACTGGTGTCATTTCAAGAGTCACCTCTTGCAGTCCCCATCTGCCTTTGTCTTCATGTGTGTGCTGATGTTTGGGGCTGTTCTGCAGTGCAGGAAGATGTGGACTAGAGCAGTTGAGGAGCAAGCTGTAATCCTGGCTTTCTACTTGCAGTACTTTGTTGCAGAAGAAAACCACTGCATCCCAAATTGTGGTTTTGGATGTAGGTGACTAAGCTGTATTGTGTGAGCCATAGGGAAGGAAGCTGCTCTTTAAAAAACAAAACAAAAACCCAACAACCCAAGAAATAAACAAAGCAAAAACAACAAAAGCAAAATTAACAACCCAAATTAAAAACACCAACCACTCAAGCAAAAGAAAAAAAACCCTAGCCAACACAAAACCAAAACCAACCAAGAAAAGCAGAGGAAATTGTCACGCAGAGAACGACCATTTCATTGCCACATTTTTATAATCAATTAAAAAATGAAAACAAGTTTCCATGCACACTATATTTTTGCTTTTCATGCTCTCCAACCAAAAAAGCCCATCTTACCTGTCTTTTACAACATAAAAAATGAGACTTCTCTGCATCTAAAACTTACTTGTATTGTTCACTTAGAATTAACAGAATAAATAAATTACTTTTATAAAGATACTGATAGAAGTTTGCTTTTATTTTATAGTGTTAAAATTGCAACACTTCTTTGAAGCTGAAATGTTGAAGGACAATTTTTTTCATTTTGCAGAACTGTAGTCATGAGGAAAAATAAAGTAAAAAGCTTTGTATTTACAAAAGATGGAAACATGCTCTAATAATTTAAGCAGTACAACCTCTGTTTTTTTTCTTAATATAGCTTGAACACAAATGTCAAGACTTAACAAAATAACAACCAAAAAACATTATTTTTTTTTTAATAGAACTGACCTCTACACAGTTCTGTTTTAAAGCAACAGCAATTACAGATTTTTTTTTACTTTAGTGTATGAAATAAATTACTTTCCTACCACATCTGAATAAGGTGGAGTTGGTTTTTCAGTGGCCTTTTTAAATGTGCAAGCACTTAATTTGAAAAATACCATGTATTTCTGGCAGTGACAGTCTGCATTTGGTAGTTTTTCCAATTATGGATTTAAATAAAATTGTCAGTAACAGTGCATTTCTTGCATACAAAGCAGACATACATACGTGTAGTTGGAAAATTATATACACAAAAGAAATATTTTTTAAATTAAAACTTAATTCTGGTGTTGCTTCCAAAATATTGCTCAGCACATTAATAAGTAGATGTTAAGGGCTTTTTGTGATGACTGGGGAATCACATGTCCATGTGGAATCAGAAGCAGTTGTTTTGTAGAAAGTTCTGCTTTGGTGAGAACACGAACTTCATGTTGGTCTGAAGATAGCAGAAAGAATAAAGCAAACATTGAAAATAGGATTTAACATATTTCTCTGTCCATTTTATTGTTAGATTCAGTTACAGTATGTATTTAATTCATCATGGGACCTAAAATTCACATATCTGAGTGACTCTATCTGGTGAGGAATCATAGTGGTGGTTGTAGCTTAAATTGAGATGACATTGAAACAGGCAGAGAATATCTGCTGTAATAAGAAAGAAAATACAATGTGCTTCTCAAGACTCCCTGTCAAACTTAAAAAGAAAATTATAATCTAGCCTAGCTTGTTCATTTTTCTTTCTTTCAAGTCGCAATCTTTTGTCAACATTGCCAAAATACCTGTTTGATCTTCCACTTAAAGTTCTGGTTGTCAGTAATAATAAGCTGGTCTCCATTCCAGAAGAAATTGGGAAGTTGAGAGATCTAATGGAGTTGGTAAGTACAATTGTAAACCATTGCACCAAGTAAAAAACTACAAGCAGTTTATTTGCAGTGTAATAAAGTATATTTTTAATATAGAATTGCAAAATGTAAGATTGATTACTGCTTTTTATTAGTGCTTGACCTCAAATTGCAGGTGTGGTATATTACAGAGTTTAAAAAATGGGGTTAAACACAAACCAGTATGTTGGGTTAAGTAAAGCTTGAGGCTTAAAAAGGGTGAAGTTTTATTTTACTTTCATTACTGTAATTGTAATTAGATGATATTTTCTTGTATGTTATAAGGAGCCCTCTTTACAGCTGAAGAGTTCATCTCTCTTTGCTGTTCTCTTAAACAAGTTATATTGTTCCATTGCTGTTGTCTTGGTCTATGAAATTTTGTTTCTGGCTTTATTTTTCTTTTTCCATCCCATTTCTACCATTCTTTTCATTGGAGTGAGTAGAATAGTGTGTGATACTCACACCTCAGGTTTCTGTGCAACATGGTTTTATCCTGAGACATACTAAAGTTTTGTACTTTGTTGTCCGTTATATTTGTATTTGTTATATTTGTATTTCTTAAATATTTTGGGCTTTTCTGATCATTGCTCCATGTTCAGCTCGTGTTTTGGAGAACTGTGCACAATTATTCACTGACCTTGCACTTGGAGTAGGTCTGGTTTGTTTGTTGGGTTGTTTTTTTCTCGGTGTATATTATTTTTTGTGACCATTTCAAGCAATCCTTATTCTGTTCCCAGAGTAGCTGTGTATGCCCTGGAGATTTCTTTTAAAGTGACCTAATTTCTGAGCTATAAATTAATTTATTTTTTTTTTAAATTACAAGTAATATGAGAGATCCTGAATATTTAGAAGACATTTATAGTGTCCTCTAATCTTTGGTGAGAATTTTTTTTATGAGAAGTTCTTCAGAATTGCTGTTCCAGCACTTCTGGCTTATTTCTCAATAGTGTCAAATCCAGAATACGTGTGTGATGAAAGGAGTAGAATGTAATATATGTGTGCATTGGAAATACTGTAAGCCCTGAAGCAGTCTGTTAGAAAGATGCTTTTAGGAAGGGAATCCCCATCTTAAGTTTGATGAGCTGGACAGGAAAGAATGTGCAGTAGCTAGACAGCAGCTGATCCCAAGCAGCCTGTGCTTTGAGACAGCAGACACATCAACAGCAGGGGAGTAGTTCCTGGGCTGCAGAGCTGGAAGGTCCTGACCATCAGACCTGACAATCAGCTGCTGTCTTTTCATCAGATTCTCATTGTTACCACATTAGAAATATTGATATATTGATACTGATCATTGTTACCACATTAGGAAACTGGTCTCTGAAGTCAGTGTTATTGAAGCAGAAATAAACAAAAGGCTCAGAAATGGTCTTACATCAGTGTGGTTATCCAGCCTGCACTAGGTGAAATTTAAGTGGCAAAAATTGCTGTATTCTGTTCACTTGGAGCAGCTTTGTCACCCTCTAGTGCTTGTAGCCAAAAAGCTGCCAAGCCTGCTCTTGCTCTTTGTACATTTTTAGCTGTGTGGATTATTTCAAGGATTTTTTGAAGCAGATGAATTTTTGTAAAAGGAACATAATGAAAATAATTTGCCAGCAATAGCACAAGATTTTTTTTGTCCTAGTTAGGAACTACACCAGGAACTCCTGATTCTTAGGCTGCAGTTCTAGTCTCAAAACCAGTCTTTCATCATTCATTACTTTAACTTTTTGAATTGAGTTTCTGAAATGTGAACTAAATACTGAAGAAAAACCAGGATCTGTTATGGTACTTCTTCCCTTTGTGAAAAAAAAAAAAGGAATTTTTTTTTTTAATACTATGCTTTAATACTAGTTTTGATAGCAGTATTCCTTTTTCTAATTTAATTTAAGATGTTCAGTTAAATTATTAATTATGTATTTCTTAGGATATTAGCTGCAATGAACTTCAGGTTCTTCCACAGCAAATAGGAAAATTGCAATCACTTAGAGAATTAAACATAAGAAGAAATAATCTCCATATGTTGCCAGATGGTAAGATTCTAGTCTTAATTTCTTTGAATTAGGTAAATTAGGTAATGTGTTAAGAATATATCTGATTCTTTCTTTTTATTTCCCCCGATGCAGAATTAGGAGACCTTCCCTTGGTAAAACTGGATTTTTCTTGTAATAAAATTACAGAAATTCCAATTTGTTACAGAAAGTTACGTCACTTACAAGTGATAGTTTTGGATAACAATCCAATGCAGATACCACCAGCACAGGTTAGTATTAAAACATTCTAGTTCAGAAATATGCATTAGGATCTTGTGCATTAGGACACAAATAGTGTAGAAAGTATTTGTTGGGGTGCATTTTCAAAGGCATGCTATGTAATTAAGATTTTTTGGGTTTTGTTCATTTGTTTCCCAACAGATATGTTTAAAGGGTAAAGTACATATATTTAAATTCCTCAGCATTCAGGCGTGCCTCAGAATGGACAAAAAACCAGATTCTTTGGATCTTCCATCATTAGGTAAACGAATCCCCTCCCAGCCACTCACAGACAGGTGAGTAGTAGTAGCAGTTTGTTTTATTTTACTTCAGTATTTGCTATGAAGTGATGTTTATTGCAGCTAATAGCTGTAGTTTCAATATTTTATGTTTATAAACAGTAATTTCTTTTTTAAGATTGTGTTACTCAAAGCTTAATTGGCTCATTTGAGTTGCTCTGAAAAAAATTCATTGTACTCTCTAAAGATTTGAAAATCAGAACAGAAGTGTATTTTACATTTCTTTATTGGAAAACTTAGTGATTCATTTCCCAAATAGATATGTTAGAACAGTAGATGAGAAGTTCTAATAAAAGTCCTGAATATAGAATTTATCTTTTGGATGGAAAGTCTGCCTCTCACATATATATTTTAAGGAAAAGTAACTTAAATATCATTGAAATATCTTTTTTTTTATTATATTAGTCAAGGTCAAAAAGTGCAGAATATTTTTTAATACGTCTTGAGTAATTAAAGGAGAATGCTTTTGTCTGTCAACAGTTGGTACACCATTGGCAACTGCATGGAATAATACTTGCTTTTTGACTATTTTATTAAAATATCACATGGAACTTGTGACTCTATTCAAGGCTGAAGGAAAGTTGGAAGTTATGAGTAAAGCTTCCACAGAACCACCTGATCCATCAGATTCAGTCTGTGGTCTTGTTCCTGGGCAACTGTGCCAGGGGAATTGGTCCATAGTGTCTGTCAGTAGCTTCTGAATGCTCCTAAAATTTAAAGCATTGTAACCTGACAAGTCTTTTAGGAGATGTATATTTCCTACTGGAGAAAAAGCTTGTCTGCCAGTACATTCAAAGAATTGTGTTTTTCTCAGAGGAAGCCTTCTTTTCTGAAGATGGTATTTTTGAACAAAATAGAATAATTCTAACCCAGAGTACTGTAATTTATTGTTTCTAACTTTGCTTTGGCATCCTTTTCTTGAACAGCTCATGTGAGAGATTATCAATTTGTTCTCTGCACATGGGGCATTGTGCAAAAATTTGGTATCAGTATCTGCAAATAAGGATAGAGAACATATTTTTAAAAGAATGTTTATTTTCTTTTAGAAAAGTGAAAATACTGTTTCTTCCATTCCCCTGTGTGTTTTTTTTGATGTTGTTTATCTTAATGTAGCATGGAGGACTTTTATCCCAATAAAAATCATGGACCAGACTCTGGCATTGGCAGTGATAATGGAGATAAAAGGTTGTCCACAACAGAAGTGAGTATTCTTCACTATTGAAATTGTGTAATTTCTGGGGTTTATAATTTTTTACTTTGCATTTTGTATAATTTGAAAATGCTAACTAACTTACATTAACATTCCATGAGTATCTGTACAGTTGATTTAAAACCATGAGACTGACAGTAATGGGCAAAAATTATTTATATATTGCTTTAAATTTTCATACATTTTAAAAACTGAACTCTGATCTAAGGTATTGTTTAGATCTTCTAATGTGTGAAGTGCATAATCAGTTTCTACACAAAGGACAACATTTATTTGAAACTATTTTTTTTATTAATGAAATGAGCGTACTTCAGAAAACAGAAGTTTATTTGGACTATACGTGAGTATTGTGTGTATTAGTAATCCTCATTGTTTAAATGGTAATAAACTTCTGGATGATCTCCTAGGTTTAAAGTGATGCACAAAAATCCCCACATGTTACCTCTGTATTTGTAGAAATCCACATTAAGAAGCTGGAATGAATAACTGTGATATGAAAGCTGAATGGTGTAGAACAAAAGATTTTTGACAGTTGGAATTATTACAAATGCAGAGTGATTGTTAGTGGAACAATTGTAGAACAAGATATATTAATAGTCGTTTTGGTGTTTTTTTTTTTTAAGAAAATTCCAATTTTTTAGAAGTAAAGCTTCTTTCTTTTCTCTTTTCTTTCTTTTCTTTTCTTTTCTTTTCTTTTCTTTTCTTTTCTTTTCTTTTCTTTTCTTTTCTT
>JANHGL010024850.1:40472-52984 GCA_024611195.1 Ceyx melanurus | reverse complement strand
CTTCTCTTCTCTTCTCTTCTCTTCTCTTCTCTTCTCTTCTCTTCTCTTCTCTTCTCTTCTCTTCTCTTTTCTTTTTTGTTGTTTCCCAGTTGTCCAATGAGTAAAAGAAGTTTGAGGCTTTAGATAAGAAAGTACTTAAGTACTTTTTTCTTAGTCCACTGACCAGGGCTTGATAGGATCTTTTTGAACAAAATACTGTATTTCAGCATTATATTACATGCTGAACAGCTCTCTGTCACTCCTTTAAACTAATTCTCTTAAACCCTGTTCCCTCCCTCTCCCTCCAAAAACCCACCCACAAAAAATCCCCAGTTCACCTAATGTTGCTTTGTCTGCCCTGGCAGCCATCTCTCATTATAGGGTCATTTGCACTTTAATGTGTGAGTTATTAGCAAATCATATAATAGCTTAATTAGTATTAAATTGCAGTTTAATCTGTATGAAATGTGACTGTCTTTGCAGCCATCTGATGATGATACAATCAGCCTTCACTCCCAGGTATCAGAATCCACAAGGGAACAGACATTAAGGAATGAAAATCATGTGATGGGAAGTAAACTTGATCCACAGAAAGGTAATACCTGTTGTGTACCTGTCATCATGTCACAGAAATACTTTTGCTTAGGCAAGCTAATCGTGCAGAAAATGATATGATCACATGTTGGCATTGTATTTTCATAATTTCAGAAAACAATGTAATAATCATAGACAAGGCCAGAAAGAAAAAGTTTATTTCTAGCTCAAGAAGACAGGATTTCATTGTTTTATCTTGATCTGATATTTTTTTTAAGTACTTACTTCTCTCAGGAATAACATTTGGTTGAAAGAACTGTTTAATATTTTTTCCATTCTTCATCAATCCTCACTAGACCAGGAGGTGTATGATTACATAGATCCAAATGCAGAAGAGAGAGCTGTTCCTGACCAGGGAGATGTACAGATTGGACAATTGCTGTCTTATATCAAGGTAATTTGACAAAATAAAAACTGTTTAACAGGCTTAGTTTTTTTGAATTCAAGCCTAACTTTATTTTTCATCCTATGTAAGGAACGTGGAAAACATGAGAAATCCCATAAAACAGAACAGAATGAAGACTGGGGGGATGAAAGAAGGTAAATTTTCCTTTTTTGAGGAAGTTTATCCTGACAGTTGTAGCTGAGGGTGATTTTGTTTTAAGGTCCTTGCACTTGAAGGAAAGAAATCACATAGTGGACAGATTGCTGCTGCTTGTACAGAAAAATAAACTTCTTAGTTATAGTGCTGAAATGTAGCCATTTCTGTGAGTTGCTTTACTTAAGTCAGACAAGTCACTAATGTTTAATTTTTTAGACTTCAGAAAGAACAGCTGCTGACTGAAGATGATGATGAACTCAAAGAAGTGACTGACCTGAGAAAAATAGCAGCTCAGTTATTGCAGCAAGAACAAAAACACAGGTACTGCAAAATTAGTTGTCTTGTGTTAGAAATAAATTATTCTTTAACCTGCCTTATACCCAAAAGCTTTTGACACCTTATTGAGAAAATTTTGTTCAGCTGTTAAGCAGTTAAAGTGACAAACTTTTTCAAGATAGATGTGTTTCTTTTCATAAAATTGCTCTGTAGAGAAGCAATGATGCACTTGCTGTGGAGAGGAAGAAATGAAAGTGAGTCTTCTGATTTCCTGCTTCGTTGTGTGTTAACTTCTTTTTTTTTTCTCAGCAGTGTATTTAAGTTCATGGTTCATATAAGTAGATTATCAGTAATATGATAAATTACTATGTCTTTGTATTCATTCTGGAACCTGCAATAGACATTTTGTGACTGGCTATTTTTTTTCAAATACAGGGTAATTTAGGTGGTACTTCCCCCAGTCAGTTTGGCAGATATACATTTCCTATGGACTGAAAGAGAAATTTATTCAAGCATGATTCTGTTGAATAATGTTTGACACTGACAGAACATATGCATTATATAAATACATATTATGTAAACATAAATCATTAGAACAGTGTTAAGTTCATCCTGATGAACTGCCTGGATTTCACAGGATTGCAGAACAGTAGGAGTTGGAAGGGAGCTCTGGAAATCATCTAATGCATTTCACCTGCTAAAGCAGGTTCAGCTAGAGCAGGTCGCACAGTATGATGTCCAGGTGGGGTTTGGGTATCCCCAGAGAAGGAAGCTCCACAAGCCCTGGGCAGTCTGTTCCAGGGCTCCATCACCCTCTCAGGAAAGCACTGGGAAGATCACCTCTGTCTTCTCCAGGCTAAACAGCCCCAGGGCTCTCAGCCTTTGCTTGTGAGAGAGATGCTTCAGTCCCTTAATCATCTTCATAGCTCTCCACTGGACTATCTCCAGTAATTCCTTGTCTCTGGTGAACTGGGGAGCCCAGAACTGGACACAGTGTTCCAGGTGTGACCTCAGCAGAGGCAGAGTAGACAGGGAGGAGGATCCCTCATCCTGTTGGTCACACTCTTCTTAATGGGCCCCAAGAAACCATTGGCCTTCTTGGCCACAAGGGCACATTGCTACCTCGTGTTTATCTTGCTAACCTTCAGGACTCCCACTTCACACTTGGTGTCCCAGCAGATGGATGTATTGAAAAGGAGCTGTGGAGCAAGCAGTAGATGAAAGCAGTGTCATAGAACAGACACAGCTGAGTAAAAGGATGAGCAGGAGGAATACCTGCAGTTGCATAGGATTTGGACAGGCTGGGGTGGGAGTTGTTCTGTTTGGTTTCTTCACTAGGCAGGCAAATAACCAGTGAGGTACTTTGGCAAGAATAAACTCTTTCTTGAGAGGTAGAAGTTGGAGTTAATAGTGGTTCATTAACTAAAAACAGTTCATTACTGTCATTCATCATCCCACAGTAATGGATTTAACTTAATACCAGCTTAAATAGCATTTTTTTTTTCTTTTGAATTTCTGTGTGATGATGAGATTCTGCACTGATGTTTTTCTTTTACTGGAGTTGAAATACATTTGAAGTTGTTAGAGAAATTGATATCTTAATGCTCTGAATTGCAGAGCTTTAACAATTACCCAGTGTTTTACATTAGTTAAATATAATGTGTAAAAAATAAAATAGGTTTTACGCCTAACTTCATGCAGTGCATTAAGAATTTGTTCACATTGTAAAGGGAAAAATAAGCATGAAATTTTAATGCTAATACACTCTTACTGACAAAAGTATTATAAGAAAGACAAAAAATGTTACATTTTCATATTTTATTAGTAGAATAAGCATGCTCTTCTTATATTAGTTTTTTATATGATTATTTATGATGCATGTAGGTCTTATTTGATTAGTTTTAATATTTCTTGGTTATCACATAATTTGAAATACCAAGCCACTCCTCTTCAGAAGTACTGCAGCTTAAATTTTACTCATCTTGTTTTGTATCTTAATGCAGTGGTCTTGCTGATGGTTCTGCTTTGCTCTTGAATTGTTCAGAGATATTCTATTTTATTAGTCTATAAGTTTTATTTCTTAGCTTAGATTTTCTATTTAAGAGCTTGCTTATGTATCTTGAAGTACATGAAGGAGAAATATTTTCAGATACGAAATTTAGCCCTGATTTTGAATCCGTAGTTTTTTGAGTTTATTTTTCACCATAAACAGCAATATCAAGAATATTTAGAATTTTAGTGAAGATATTTCTGTGTTTGTGGAAGATAAGTTCAGTCTCGTTAAATAGACTCAGATAAATTATCATTCTTGCTAATTGTATTTCTGCTCGTTCAGTGTGGATTGATTTTAAGAAAGCAATGATGCAGTCTCCTTTCTTTTTGCTTGCTTTGCTAATGACTTCCCTGTCCTCTCCCATCAACCTCTCCTGCTTTCTGCTCTCACCTTTGGCTTTGGTGTACATGAAATCTGCATACAGACGAAGGCCATTAAGCTATAGAACTTCATTCAGTGAGAAACTCTTCCAGAGGACAAGGGCGGCAGGACGTGCATCAAGGTATAAAGTGTTTGTGTAGCTTCAGATTTCCAGTTGAAGATGTGGACACAATAAACCATTTTAGCCATTTATTGAACACAAAACAGAATAAAAGGATTGGCTAAGATAGCCTAAGATATTTTGTTATTTAAAATAGAGGCATTTATTGCTCTTTGAGGTGATATACTGTTTATGGGAAACATTTAATTAGGCAACTCTTCAAAGACTATTTAAAAGTAGTCCAAACCTAGAAGCATAATTTCCTATTTGGAGTAGATGTTCTGCCTGCATGATGTAAAACTAGAAAAATGAGTCGTGTATCAGTTTTTAAAGTTTAATATATATAAATATGGCATTTTGTGCTGTTGAGGAATTCATAGGTCAAAGTTCATGTAAGATCTAGAATCCTTTAAAAGTTTATATGCTACCTCTGTAACAACAGAACTTGTATAGTTAGTAGGAACTGTAACTAGGAAATTAATTTCAGCACCAACACAAGTGTCTTATGCAAATTCTTATTTAGCTGTTCAGCATGACCATCAGTGATTGCCTGTTTAAATAAAAAAAAGAAAAAAAAGGTCAGTGTGAATGGAAACAGTTGCCAAAGCCTCAGACCATTAACACCATACTTAAAAGAACATGACTTCTGAATACGAGCTCTACCTGTACTTTAATTTTTCATACTCAGTTTTTAATTGTGTTTCCTGGAAGACAGCTCTTAACACAACTGCAGTGTTTGTTTTTTTCCTGTTCCAGCAGAACACATTAGTTTGCCATGAATCCCTTAATCTGCAATTTAGTAAATTCAGAATCGTTTTCTTCGCCAGTTTCTTATTCCACAGGAAATTCAGATTTCTCTGAGTGGACCAGTAACTGCTACTCTGACCAATACTGCACCTGCTGTTACTTCCCCATCAGTATTCTCCAGATTTTAAACAGGAAGTTTCAAAAATTTCTATGTTTGTTTTACAAAGTATAGAAATGTACTTTGTTTATAATAAACATAGTTTATAATAAACATTAATTGTATACATGCTTTTTAGAAACAGCGTACCTGAAAAGTGCATATCCATGTGTTTGTATTAGCTTGAATACTATTTCTTTACATTTCATGTTACATACAATTATTGAATTTACACTGATAGTGTCACCTTTTTTTCATTAATATGTTTAGGTGATATTTATTTATTAAAACTCATTCTCTTGTAATGCAGGTAGCTTGCTACAAAGTCTCTGAGTTTCTCATAAGGCTAATTTAAATGGGAATTCTCACTAAATATTAATTACTTTAAAATACTGCATTTATATTATGGTTTGATAGCCATATTGGATATTGTTTTTTTTAACAACACTTTTTTCAGCTTATAGTATAATTTATTCTTTGAACTACCCTCAGAATTAAGTTCCTGAAGGCAAAATACAGGGAGCAGATGGTGCAGACTGTTGGTTTACAGGCTTATCTTGTCATAATTCCATTAAATCAAGGTTCACTTAGTGAGAGGTTTAAACTAAAATGAGATTAATAAGCTCAAAATGATCACACTGGAGAAGTGTTACTGAAAAATTAGCAGTTGTTTGAAGTTAACAGTTCTACTGCCCTTTGTCATAATAATGAGATATAAAAGGGTGCTTTCTTCCTTTGAGTAGCTAGTGTGTTTCTGTGTTCTGATTCTTAACACAGTCCAGTTCTGTATACAACTCAGCACAAGTATACTTTGATCAGTTTTGAGTATAAATTCAGTGTAGAAACATTGTTTGCATATAAATTTGATGTAGAAACTTTTTGTTTAGTTCTAGCCTGTGTCTCTCCATTTTCCACCTCTCATTTTTCCCTACATTTCCTTTGCACTTGCAATGTTTCTTACTTAGCTACCTGTGTAACTTGTACTGACTGACTTCTTGTGCTTGATCTATATATATATGGTTTCTTGTCTGCTTTAGGTTCACTGTCTTCTGTCTTCTAATTTTAATGAACAGGGGGACCTTCTGTGTTAAGGGCAGCAGAACTTTACAGAGATGTGAGATTAGTTGAAAAAGAGGGAGAAAAATAAGAGGAGATTTCTTCTTGGTATGAATGATCCTCACGTTTTACATATTATAATTCAGAACTTGCCATATTTGAAGAGCTAGAAACAATATTATTGATTAAAATGGAAGAAGGATTGGGCTTGGATTTCATTTCTGTATGGTCATACATATAATTTTATGGAAAATGTCATCTTAATGTTCAAAAGTTCTTATTTACAGGAAATGTTACTAGGAAAATGTTCAATTACAAAGCTGTTAAATAAATTTGTTGTGTTTCTTTCTAGGCTTCTTAATCATTCAGTTTCAGTAAGTGCAAGGAACAGGCTGAAGCAGCCAATGGAATCTGAAAAATGGTATTGATATACTTTAATGTATCACAGATTTCAATGTTGTATGAATTTAATTTCTAGATCTATTCTGTGTCACTACTGCCATCTTCTGTTATGTTTTTAGCTCAAGACGGTACACAAAGAATTTGTTCTTGATTTTTTTTTTTTTCCAGATATTAAAAAAAAAACCAACAAAACAACCAAAAACTCTTTTGAGCCTTTAGGAAAGTTGATGTCATCCAGATGCTAATTCGTGGGTGTGATTTTGGCAGCAATTCAGGTGCCTGAAGATGGGCATTCAGGGATGATTTGGACATGCAGTTCCAGTCTGGAAGGTCATGTCTCATAGGATACAGTGCTGTGCAGATGTGTTAGGTACTGTGTTACAGGAAAATGGCACATTAGCTGTGCTTAGATCTGCACCCTGGCAGTGCTCTTGTGCTCATAAGGGCTGTTGGAAAATGTTAGTGGAAGTTCTCTCTGCAAAACAATTACTATTTGTTGAGGATTGTTGATTAAGAATCTGTTGTCTTTTAGGAGCTATATTCTCATGTTTTTTTCTTTTAAATGAAAAAAAAAAAGCAACCAAACAACAAAATCAACAAAACCAAACAAAAATACCCAGAGCCTTGTCTAGAAAAACTGGGAAATGACAGCTTCCCATTTCTGACTATATGGGTGAGAGAGAATTTAGCCATTTTTCAGCCTTACTTCCCTTAAGGAATTCTAGATCAGTTCTTTGAATAAATTTGGCCATAAATAATCTATTTTAGTTTTTAAGCTAAAGAGGGAGAACTTACTGGTTGCCTCCTAATGTGAACTCCATTTAAACTGACTTTTGCAATTTTGCCAGCTCCATAGTGTTCTGTAATCTGTATCTTCACAAGAATCTCTATCTGCTCGTGTCCAGACCATGGTTGGGTTGTAAGTCTTGGAGACTAAAGCCAACTGCTCTTGGTTATTGCTCGAGGAGCACTGGGCTGGAGGCAGCTCTCTACAGTACAGGCACACACATCAGGAAAGAATTTGTTCAATTAGAAAAGGGAAACAGTGTAGATATTTCAATGTAATATAACCTTTTTTGGGTATCTTCTTTCCCATTGGTATCTGTGGTTTCCAAGAGCTAGCTGCTTGTAAGTCCTGTGGCTGCATGAATCATGGTGCAAGGATTTTTCAATTGCATTTGGAACTTCCAGTGTATTTTCTTAACATAAAGTTAAGGAACAAAACAAAATCAACCTGGTAGGTGTTGCTGGTTGTTGCTTCATTGCACTCGTGTAGAATCCTGAAGCACACACTTCATAAGGAGCACACAAAGAGCAGGCAAAGACTGTCATAGCCCTAAAGATTTGATAGCCATAGAATGTGTCACAGTTAATGGGATAGATCTGTATCAACACCCAGATTCAGTAATATATGGCAGCAGTTCTGCAGCTCTCAGCTGGGGTGTTTATCAAGCTACTGGACGTGATCAAAGAGATTTCTTATGTCTGACAGCTTTCAAATGTAGCATTACTGGTTTCAGGCAAACTGAATGAAAAAGGAAGGAAAAGGAATACAGAGCAGCAGAGGCTGATTTTCTCTCTAGGATTTATTATAATTACTCCTGTTTTTACATCCTTCTTGCATTCAGTTCCCAGCTGTTAGCCTTTTAGTACACTGCTCAGCTTCTAAGCCAGCTGTCACAATGGGAATGAAGTGGTTGCTGGTGAGATGATAGAAGTGAATTACACAGAAGGATGTAGAAAGAAAAATTTGAAGTGCCACCAAATGCAAACATTTTTCTTTTCCTGAGAACCTTCAGTAATCTCAGGCAGTCCATGTTCTAGAGTGCTTTTTTTTTTTTTGAGATTTTGCAGTTTTACTGTCCCATCCTAAAATGTTTTTCCCTTCCCTCCTGGTATGAAGGGAAAATTCTGTTCTCTCACAAGTTTAAGAATAGATCTTTTGTCAGATTTGAACAAAATGGTTTTATTGGTTGCTTTGAGAAACAAAACAAGGTGTATTAGTAATCTCTAAAGAACAACATGCTTAAGAAAAATCTTTATTTGAATGAAGTACTGTGGTGTGGAAGCTCTGTTGTCAGCATATGGTAAAGGAGAATGAAATATGATGTGAGATTTTATTCCAGTGGTCATACTTAGGCACATCTTGACATTCTTATACAGGTAGCCAGAAAATACTGTAGTGCTGCAGAGAAGCTGCTTTTTTAGTGTTCACTTTTTTATATGTTAAAGTAACTTGGTTTTAAAGAACACAGATAAGTAGTAAATTTCATAATGCTTTTCACCTTAATTTTTAGTGTCTCATCAGATGAAGTGAATTCTTCACTGTCCCCATACAACTGGCAGGTAAATATTCAAATGTTTTAATATTCAAATGTTTTCATTTAAATTATTATGGTTGGGTTTTTGGTTTTGTATTTCTGTCAGAAAACTGCTATACATTCATATGTATAGTTACACATATAGTTATTGTATGCATGTAATTGTGAAAAATACAAAATCTTTGAACAACTGATGCTTCAGGATAATTTGACATGTGTGACAAATTTTAAAGACCTTTTGTTTTAAGAGCATATGGTGCTACCTTAAGATCTTAAAAGCAGACATTTTCTTAAGAATTATTTCATTGTTTCTTTTTCTTCTATGAAATAGGTGTTAGAAATTACGTATTTCCTTACAAATGCTATCAGAATCACCATTAAGACTGATCTCACCTTCATGGTAGAAAGCTAGGTTATGAGAGGCAAACAATTTATAATTATAGTTCATAATAATTTGTGTTAAAGCATATGAGGTGTATTGATATGAAAATATTTCTGAACCTTATAGCCACTGGAAAACCAGAAGGATTCAGTGGATGAGCAGCACTGGCCAGAAACACAGCCAGTGATTTGGCAGAATGAAGAAAGAAGAAGAAGTAAACAAATTAGAAAAGAGTATTTCAAGGTAATGGGGAGGAGTATGGGTGGGTGATGTTTTTATGAGAGTTGAAAAAACTCTATAACTAAGCAAAGGCAAGAAAATATCAAAGAAAATCTCATAATTTTTCATGCAATTTATAGTTTTTTGTTTGGCTCTTTTGAGTTACATATATCTACATTTTAGGGTAATGTGAGAGTACAGGAAAATTAGGAGGAAAAGACTGATAGAAGACTTCGGTTGTCCTTCAAATAAAAGATAATAATTTACAGGTGTCTTCTGGTAAAGCTAGAATCTCATCCTCAGTTATTGGTCCTTCCCCAGTCATTTAGATTGATGTTTTTGGTTGTTTTTGTTGTAGTGCAAGGAAAATGTTGAGCACAGTTCTAAGAATGATATATTTATTTTGGTTGTCACTGCATTAGTTATCATTTTAGAGAGGAATTTGTCAGTGTTTGCTGCTGTAGTGTGTACCATTAGTCACCAGATGTCAGTGTCTGCTTATTGCTGCTTACAGCAGCATTAGCTACAGTTCAGCATGGTGGAGAAATGAGAGAATTCTGACTAGACCTAGCACGAGTTAATTTCTTTTTTTTTACCATCACACATCTTTATGAAGTAATAGGGAACTTTAAATAAATTAAATTCTAGGAGAAACAGGGCATACCATACAGATCAGATACATTATTATGATTACAGAAATCAGTATCACTGATATAGTTGATTAGAAAGAACAAGGCAATAAGTGAAACAAAGTCTCTTCCATGGTGAACTAGGAAAAATAAAAAGTACCACTGCTGTTGTGAGAAACCAGTGAAAATACAATTTGTATAGTGTCCATATTTTCTTGGCAAAAAAAGCTAATTAAATAATATTATTTGTACTGCCAAACATTAATATCTTAATAAATTACAAATTACTGCAATGGGCATCATTAAAACAGCAAAAATTTACTTGGATCAGCATCCAGAAATATTTATAGAGCATCTTTATTATACATAATATTTTTTTTTATTGTACAATTGTACTGTGCAGCTGAAGGGTAGAAAAGTACCTCTGATAATCAGAACTCCTCTCGTGGCATTGCACAAGTCCTTCTGAGATGTGAAATATTTGTTGTAGTATATAGGTTAAAATCTTATATAGAACTAAAATGTTGGGGTTGGTTTTTTTTTGGGGAGGGGGTTTGTGGTTTGTTTTTTTTGGGGGGGGAGGGATGTTGTTGTTGGTTGGGGGGGTTGTTCATGTTTGGGTTGGTGTTTTTTTTCTGTGTTTTGGTTTTTGTTTTTGTCTGGAACAGTTTGGACTTGTTTTGGAACCTAGCTACATCCAAGCTGAAATTCTTGTTAGTGTATCCTCAACAGAAAAGTGTATCCACATGCTACCTTTGATACTGCTAATTTCAGTGGAAAAACATGATTACAGAACTGGCCAAAGCCTGTATAAGCAGAAGTCAGCAGCAGAGGTCTGCAGGGCATAGAAAATTAGGCTTTGCTTTATCAGCTGAAAAAGTAATATGTTCATTTGTACTGCAAACAAGCAGAAAATAAGCCTGAGAAGATAAATATCCAGTTATGGATATATGTAATATGTCTTTGTGACCACAGAGTTTCCTGTACTCTGAGCATAATTTAATAAAACAAAACAACCACTAAAAGTCCACAAAACCTTCACCAGAACCCCTCAAAACAAACAAACTAAAACCACACCCCCCATGCCTCCCCCCAGAACAACAAAGAATCCCCCAGACCAACAACTGACACTTGACTCAGTCACTCTTCCAAAGACAGGTTTCATTTGTATGGAAGATGGATCAGCAGTAGGAGAGATAACAAAGGCTCTTTGTCCTGGGCTTCCATTTTCAGCAGAGATGTTGTTCATTGTAAGCATTGTTCAGCTACATGTTGAAAAGCTATTGAAAGCTCTGTAAAGCTGTTCCATTTTACAGTGCAGTGGTTCTCAGATAGAACTGAAGAAGACAAGCATCTTCATCACTGATAAATACAGCTTGCTTTAACAAAGCTAGGGAAGCTTGGTCATTGTTAATTTTAAAGAACACAGCTGCAAGTTTCTTCCTTTTCAAGAAATTCTAAAACCTATATGGGTACCTCTAAAAGTCAGATCTTTGGAAAACCTTCCTTCTGGTTCCAATTTTAGTCTCTTAATTTAGCCTGTGTTATGTGTTCTATCATAAAGTTGGGTTGGCTGGCCATATACACACAACACAACACACCTACAGGGTTTTGAAGTGATGAATCTTTAATTCTAGCTGCATAGGTTGGCCTGGGTTTCTTGGTAGGGTGTGCTTTTTTGTTTGTTTATTTTTGTTTTTTGTACACCTGCTTTTCGGACAGTGAAATAAATTTATTTTCTTTAATGACACTTTTGAAAATGTTTTCCTTCAATCCCTCCTTCCATTTCCTCCTCTTTTCAGGAAGTGGGACAGTGGTGAAGACAGTGCACAGGAAATCAGACTTGTAGAAAAAGTTTTGGTCTTAAATAAATTTATGTGATGAAACTTTGAATTTGTATAGGAAATCTTGATTTTTTTTTTAATGTAATTTTTTACAATGTCAAGTCAATCTGTCAAAGTGTAGCCAAACTTAAAGGTTACCTAATCTATTATAAAAGTAGCTTTCCAAGACTGCATAATTTTTTCTAACAAGTAATGCTTCAGAGTAATAGTTCAGGTCTTTTCACTTGGCTCAACTGTCAGATGCAGAGTTCATGTTATGCAGGTATTTTGTTTTGAAATGCTCTTATCTCATCAACATAACAAATATCTTTACTAGCCTAGGAACTAGATGTTCCTTTTCTGGTTTCTTTCTTTTTTCATCCTTTGGTTCTGTAACATTTTTTTTTTCTTAGCAGCTTCACCAGTAATAAATAACATCTGAGTGATATCAAGCCGTATCATTCAAATTAAAACCATACTTCCATTTTAACATAATAATTTCGTATGTTTTGCAGTATAAGTCTTCCAGAAAGAGTTCAAGTGGAAATGAAAATGATGAGGTGAGATATAGTAATTGTGTAAAATATTTAAGAAACTGTTTTACTCATTTGTCTTTCATGAACACCTATAAGACACAAGTCACAGAGCAGGAAAACGTTGGCTAGAGTGTACACAAACTTTACATTCCAAAGCTATAGCAGAAATAGGTATTATGCCTTATGTGAAAAAAATGTCATCAGGAATGTGTTCTGGGAAAAAGTAGGACAGTTACTTGCTTCCTAATGCAGGTGTTGGAGGAGCTGACAAGGAGAGGAGTGATGCTGGACCTTGTACTGACCAACAAAGAGGGAC